>NLAM01001466.1:0-21105 GCA_002370325.1 Metschnikowia hawaiiensis | reverse complement strand
TTTTTTTTTTTGTCGCGAAAAGCAGCGTTGATTTCCGATGGATAATTATTTGTCCGGTGGAAACTACGTTTTTTTTTTTTGGTGCAGTGAAGTTTTCTCCGCCAAACTGGTCCGTATTGAATTATCAGTAACTACTTTAGTGGTTATTAGGTGTTTAATCGACGAAATTGGAAAAATAAAAAACCCATCCTTCAAGGATTCCCTCGTTGGAGACCCAAAAAGCATGAGGAAAGTGGATCGCCAACACTTCCCTTGGACGTTCTTGTAATACACACATGGTTCTGATATACATCTTTTGAAGCCAAATCTCTCAATAGCTTTATGAATGACTTGATGCCACACTGATTATCAAAGCCTTTGGAAATACTCTCCAAAAGGAGGTTATTGAACTCCCTACCAAAGAAACATCCGAAGAAGTACGTGAAATTTATATTGCTGAAATGAGGGACACTCTTGGAGAAGAACGAAACACGATGAGTATTATGTCTGTTCAGGACAAGACAAGTTTCAAAGACTATCCCCAGAAGAGACCAAAATTTGATAGGTCAAAGGCTCAATGCCGGATCTGCCAGAGAATAGGTCATACAGCCAAATTTTGCAGAGAACGGAGAAAACCAAGGGATGATGAATATGTACTGAATGAACAGAAAGCACTGTATCTACCACGTGAAGTGGTCTTTGTATGGGACTCAGGTAGTGCAGTACATCTTGTGAACAACTTGGATTTCTATCAGACGTTCTATGAAGAGAAACGCTTCTTTAAGGCTGCCAACGACACACCCATGGAATGTGCTGGATATGGCACAGTGTTGATTCAAGTGGGATTAAAGAAAAGAAGAGTGTTATTGACAAAGGTATACTACTATCCAAAAGGAGAGAACATCTTCACACCATCTTCAGAGGAACAAGAACTTCCTACGGATTCTATTTCTGATAAAATTAGCTCACGTCAAGACAAGGTTGTTCTCGGTGATAATCCTAAAATCACCCTCACGGTCCTAGTACCAGCACGACAGGGGACTACCTACTATGTGCAAGACAAGGGATTACTGGTCGATCAAGAAAAGATCTGTGAAAGAATACAGCATCTTAGGATGCAAGAAGAGATCAATGATCCTGTCACAAACGGCAAACAGTACATTAGAAAGGTCAGACCGGTCAACTCCTCTGTACACCCGGCAGAAACCCCGACCGAAGTTGCACAGAGATACCATTCGATGTATATGCATCCAAGTGAACAACAATGGAGGGTGATTAAGCAACTTGACGGATTGAAGAAAGATATTCCTCATGTCACGGCAAACGACTGTTCGGTGTGTGCCTCAATATTATAGCTCAATTCTAATCAAATTAGACAAGCTACTAAATACACTTCGTTTTAATGTCTTACCAACATTTCAATTTTCCAAACCTTGTCCATTCGAATTAATTATTATATAAACACTCAATAGACTTGATCTCAATAGATTTCGTTACAATCGAATCAACCATCATAGAAACACACGCATAAATACCCGCAAGATACCAGCACCCTATCCCCAACACCAGCATTCTTGTTATTATTCTATAAAAAAAATCGGATTTTTAGAATTCACATGTAATTTTTTGATCTAACCAACTTAGATTTAAGCATATTTTTGTTTATGTCTATTTTTTATTATTTTTCTTATTTTTTGGCACAGAATTCTCCCTTTCTTCCTTAGTCATATGCACCCAACATTTTTCTCCCGAAATAGTTGTTTGACTACACCTTTTATCAACAGGAATGCTTGTAGGTTTTCTTTTAACAGCTTCCGGTTTTATAGTTTTTTCTATTTTTTCGTTTATTTCATCACCCAAGTTTAATTTTTTAATATCGGATAAAACTTCATCTATCAAAGCCTTTTTGTAATTGCTTAACGCTTTCTTAGATGAAACCATTTGTATATAAATTATAACCTCATATAATTACACATTTGGTATTTTAACATTTGGCATATACCTTAAACTAATTCTTCTTTCTGTTTCTAAGCATGTAGATATGTACAAGTTTTCTATCTTCATCTACTATACCTATATGTGCTAAATCTATTATAGGACCTTCTTTTAACCTACCTAATTTAGCAGAATCATGTATTATCAGACTATAGTTGTAAGGTAATGCTAAAACTCCAACTATTTTAGGTATTAAATGCCCCTCTTTCCACTTACCATCAACAAGTACATATTCTACCTTATTATCTTTATCAAGTATCTGACAAGTTATATCCGGATCTATTTCTATGTCTACAGTTTTATAACCTATTTTATATCCCTCATAAACTAAGGCTACAGAATCTGGAGACTGTTCAACTATTTCCGCCAACCAATTTATCAAAGTATACCCCTCCATATAATCATATTTTTCAATCCGACTATTACTACTAACATCTATTTTAGATCTTTGTTTTGAGTAAACTTTAGGTATGTATAATTCCGAATTAAAATCATTTCTTTTTACTAATTCAACCTTTTTACCAGGACAATGATAGTAAATCCCCGAATTTTCAGGAAATTCTACAGAATCTTTAGTCTTGATTTTAGATCTTATAGGCCACTCTCTTTGACTTTCTCTTTTTGCATTATACCACGTTTTATAAGCCCATGATTTATATTTATTTATTTCTGGCGTTGGCAACATATTAAATATAGGCTTTAATTCTTCACTTTTATCGTCATATTCTCGATTTGCTAATTCGTGACTTCGGCTGATCCCAATGGTACCCATTCTCATAGAGCTGGTTTGTTTATGTTTCTTTGACTACTTTTTCTAGATCTCTTTCTTTTAGAGTTATCAACCCTTTTTCAACAGATCTATACCATCCATTTCAGGCCCATCTAACCATTTCCGATATTCTATTATTTGTAAGGTGGAAAAGGTCTTAAACACATGCAACGTCTCTGATCACTAAAAGCTCGAGCGTTTCTTAGTTAAATGAGAAAATCCCCACATATGCTGTGAGGTCTGAATTGACTCTTTTGTGGTAGAGAAATGGCTCTTCAAGTCACCTCAAGCAGTTGTGGCTAAAACAGTAAAGTCTACTACTACCACTTACTGCTACTTATTATTGCTGGTTTTCATTTTACCATAAAGTCACTGGCTCAAGCTGAAGGGTATACCATACCGTGGATTAACCATGCCTTGGTGTAGACTGCATAAAGATACAAGATGGGCAACTGGCCGTTTGGAACCCCTAATTCTCTTTCATGTGGATATCCAAGAAGTAGCTGCCCTAGACCGGATTATCTCCACGATAATACTATCCACTGGATAAACCGAGCAGTACTGTCCTGCTCTCATCTCACCATGCATTTCTTCAATAAAACAGAAAACATGAAGAATATAATCTTCAGTAAAATAAGTCAAGACGAATAGAAAGCGGTAAAAGGATAAAATCATCCACCAATAATATGATTTGTCAATGAACAGTTCTTAACAGTTCGTGAACAGTTTAACTGTTGCTCTATGAAGGACCCAGCTAAACTGTAATCTATAGTGTCATCCAATGAACCTAGACTTGTGGTACAACTACTTTTAAATTTACCATAGTTTATAGTTGATTCTCTTATAAATACACGATCTGTATCACTATATATTAGATCCAAACCCTTGAATTCTTTACATAAATTATATAATCTATACCTAGAACCACTTAAAATCGATATCCCATTTTGGGTAGCATAAAGTGGTTTATTTCCAGTCTCTAGAATCATTTTATCGTATTTATCACCATCTAGATTATAAAATCCTGGCACATGAATCTTATATTTATTATGCCATAAATTATCTTTCTCCATTTCATTAAACCTACCTTCAAGATTAGACCAGGTAAAAATTTCCATCTTATCAAACCATATATTTATGGTCTTATAAATATATTTATGGTTTTATACATATATTTATGGTTTATAAATATATTTATGGTCTTATAAATATAGGAGGGGAGGGTTAAATTTTAGCCTTATCATTTATATATATAAATTAATAGATATAGGAATCAGTAAATCTTGATTATTTAAATTAATGATTACATAATATATTTATATGTTAGTTAACAAATATAGTAAATAGTAAATATTAATTTCTTTAGATGTATATGATTCTTTAGGTATACAAACTATTCAGTCAATTTAGGTAATTCTTATATATCTACCATTAATAAATAGATTAAATATACTATAATAATATAGTCTAAATAAGAAGGGTCTTATAAATAGATTTATATTACAATAAGTTAGTTTTGGATTTAGAGTTGGATTTAGAGTTGGGTATAGATTGGTGAATGGGGACTAGGTGCAGGTACATGCACTGGTGCACTGGGAAAGCGTACTTTTCTAGCCACACACTGGTTAAAATTAGCTGAAAATAATAATGCTCTATAGTGACAATACCAGGATTCGATTACTTTTTTTTAATTTGTCTGGGGGTCATTGCTGGGGGGCTGAAAAGTGACACCCCAAGCGGACCTGCAGATAACATAAAACTCCTGCATATAACCTCTTTGGGATATAAAGATACTTTTAAACAACGAGTCTCCGCCCATTTCATTAAAACGATAACAGGCTCATTTCTCCAAAACAAAAAGAATGGATTCGTCTAAACCCGACTGTATATAGAGATTTACTACAAACATAATTGTATACAGGGACGGATTTTATAGTGTAAAACGTCATTTTTCACTTTAGCTATCTCTGTGGTTTGCATATAAGCTTAGGACCAGGAACCCCCTCTTTTGCTCTGTTAAACTGTGCTGATTAGATACCTTAACCGCAATGGCCGGGGGGTTCTCCATGTATAATATTCCCATATATGCTATGTGCAGGTCTCACTCTATGTGCAGGTCAGCTTGGGGTCGGTATCTAGCCTTACAGTGCCTTACAGTAACACCAACCAAACCAAACTTGGACAGCACATTCTTAGTTTTGTTGATATGTATTTGGCCAATTTGCAACTAATTTCAACGGGTGTGTGGCTAGAAAAGTACGTTTTCCTCGTGCACAGCTGGATGGTCCTGCATATAGCCCTATTTTCACACTAATTTTTCAGTCCCCTCTCATTCCCACTCCAACTTCACCAGTCAACTACATCAAGTATTACGTCTGTTTATTTATTACAGGATTTATGCAGCCTTCTTGGCAGCCTCCACAGGGGAAACCCTCTTGTCTTGAGTAAATCTCTTTCTTTGAGGAGGAGTTCTAACTCTTCTGTCGGTTCTGGATCTGACTCTGACAATCTTGGCGTGGATGGCACAGGAAACACAGTAGTGCAACTTGTTGTACAACTTTGGCAAGGCGTATTCCTGGTACACGGAGGCCTCGGACAAGTCTCTCACGGCAGCAGCCTCCACCATGTTTCTGATGGTGACTCTCTTGATGGCCTTGTCCTTAGGCACACATCTGGCACAGTTCAAACATCTGACTGGCTTCACGTGTCCTCTACCCTTCTTGTTTCTACCGTTGGAAGATCTCTTCTTTGGCATATTGCTATTGTTAGTATGCGGGGTTGTTTTGGGTTGGTTTGGATTTTGGCCAAAAAGTGCAGCCAAAAAGCGCGCCCAAAAAGTGCAGCCAGAACGACAACGAGAAAAAGCAGCATTTGAAACCATGAGAATCTGAACCCCTTGATCCATAGATTTTTGGAAATCCACAAATGTTCCATGTTCCACGTTTCATAATCCACAGTGTTTCATGTTTCGTGTTTCATGTTTGTTTCACTTCCTTGTTCCATGTTTGCTTCACTTCCTTGTTTCATGTTTGTTTCAAGTGTGTCACTGGAACCTGTTGCCAACGCCTCAACCGCTTCAATGCACTTGGCTGCTTTGGCTGCTTCTTCTCTTCTTTGTTCTTCTGGCTATTCTTTTCAAACCAATGCAATCTGCCTATGTTGGCGGACCTGGATGGTGGGTTGGAAACATACCTAGTTGTATAAGGAGAAAGTCTGAGGAGAGAAAAAATTTCATTTTCTTTGGGGGAGGAGCCTGGCGCGCGCGCCACCTGCACTCTAGCCGTAGTGCGCGCACCGAGGGCTCCAGCCCTAACGTTCCGAGGGTCCACACCACCATTGCTTCATTTCACAACGTCCCTTTTTATCCATTTAACTTATTTCGGTACTAGCCTACAGACAATTGCATTTATCAATATATGTTTTAAAGATTTGAAAAAACCCAATTTTTCCCTTTGGTCCTGCATACAGCGCATCGTCATCCACTCTTCCTCCACCTTCCTCCGTAATTTCTCTCAAGGCTGTCTAGTCATTTTGTAATGTTTCAAATGTCTAAAATCAGATATTAAGAAGTTCGGAGATTGGGCGTTCGCCGATTAAGAGCTATTTATGTTCAGTCTTAGACCCGTACACCACACCATTTATCCAAAAAGTTCATACTTACTTTATATCCAGGAATAAATATATGATCTGCCAATATGCACACCTCTCTAGCAATATCTCTTTATATTTAACCCCATAATATCTCTGATTAGTTTGGAAATGTCTACTCTAAAAGTGTATCCTGCACATAAGTGAACAATGTATCCTGCACGCAACAACTCTTCCTGGTTTTCACCAATTCCAAGGCTTACCCCACGAAACCGGCTTATGAAGAACCCAGATCTACTAATGCTTGATAATCTAAAGAATACCTTGCAAATGGCCTTGGCGCCACGTGTACTGGCCCAGATGTACTGGTGTTAAAGGGTGTACTGATGTCCGTGTTAGGAAGTGTACGGGTTTAAATGAGTTTGAGACATTAGGGTCTAATTCAATGTGGAAATCATTACGACACTATCAAGGTAAATATTGATATAGATACCTGTGAAGTTATCTGGAGGAGTTCCGGGGTGCGAGGGCCGGAATACGCCACTTCCGGGGCTTATATCCAGTTCCGACCTATTGACCCAGGTCGTTTTATCCTCCCCACAAATAAAAAATTGACATCTTTTAGGAAATAGATTCATTCTCCAAAGTTTCAACTTGCACATACTCACTCGGGAACCTCCAGTAAAGCGTGTGGGCGAAGATACGTCATACCTTCTCGCTGTCACGTGACCATTCCGAGGGCCTCACAACTTTCCTTCATCCGAAACTCCAACTCACCGGATCCAAATTCCGAAAATAGGTTTCAGCTCTAACTAACTCTAAGATTACGTCCGGAAGCTTATTTAAGCTTTTTCACCAATAGAACCTGTTCTAGTGGCTCAAAACTCACTGCAACCACAGCTAACTTCTAAGTTATCCGATCTTTAATCTTTAAAGTACCCGAGGATGTTCAGGACTAGTCTCGCTTCGTGTAGAAGGGTGTTTGAAGCACCAGAATTAGTGTGTACATGGGAAAGTCGGATCAATAGATAGAATCCTGCATATAGCGTAAATCACCACTGTTCGGTTTAAAATCTCCACCAGAATCCCCAAAGCTCCTGATTCTTACCAAGATTCACTCTTTACCGTTACCTTGAGCGTATCACGTGATTTATATGTTATCTAGTGAAGCACGGTGGCTGTGGTGTACGGGTGTGTCATATAAAACAAATAATCCTGCACAACACCAAAAGACCAGATCTTTCAGCTTCCACTCTCTAATTCTGGCTATCCAGAATAAACGACAGGGTTCAAAAAACGAGGAAGTATCGGCGATTGTTGGCGATTGTGGAGTGTTTTTTTGTGCATCACGTGACGGGTCACGTGCCCCCGCCGCGAGCCAATCAGTACGCTTAATTTCCGCGTTGGCTGATTTTTCTTCTCTATCCGCACCAGCCCTAAAACTACAACACCATCGTGAAGTCTTATCCCCAAATGTATGTGAATTCGAGAGTTTCAAGGCGGTTCTAAGCCCCGGACGACCGTCTGGTTGTGCATAGAACCGCCTTCCATGCACTCCCCGCCAGCCACCAGCCAATCACAGTCCTCCAGTCTCCATCCAGTCATCCAGCCATCATCCAATCAGCATCCATCTCCAGCCAATCAGCATCCCGCCAATGAACCCCGCCAATGAAGGCAATGAGTCCTTTTTTAGAGAAAGAGTCAGGTAATTTTTGCCCCAGAGTTTTTAGTGGTTTTTAAAGATCCTGTTGGTTCAGTGGTTCAGTGTTTCTCAAGTGTTTCATGTGGTTCACAAGTGTTTCATGAGTGTTTCACAAGTGTTTCACGAGTGTTTCATGACTGTTTCATGACTGTTTCACGAGTGCTTCCCTGTTTAACTGCTTCACTCCTTCACTGACCCATCTAATCCAGCGGATTCCACCTCGTTCAATCCTGCCAACGACTCCACGCTACTCCAAGAAACACAATGACTTTCTATCCCCTCCAGTCCCTCCCCATCCATCCATCCCAATCCATTCATCATCAGATCAAAACTGAAAACCTGAAAACCTGAATATCTGACTGTTTACTGTTTACTGTTTACTGTTTACTGTTTACTGTTTACTGTTTGCTGTTTGCTGTTTGCTGTTTGCTGTTTGCTGTTTGAGATTTGAATGTTTGACATTTTTGGTTGACTATTTTGACCATTTTGGCTGACTATTTTGACTATTTAAATTTTCTGTCCCTTCTAATACTAACCACAGGCTTTCTCGTACATTTATGCGTACTGCACGCCGCGTCCAACCCACCAGGTTTTTGAGTGTGACCAGAACGGCCCTCGGTGGAAGCAAGTTAGAGTCCAAGACGGCCGAGAAGTTGTCGGAGGTGACGGGCCCGGACTCGTCGTTGATTGGTCCAGGTGCCACCCCCGGAACCATCCCCTCGGATGTCGACCAGGCCACCGGTTTGGAGAGATTCGAGCTCTTGGGTAAAATGGAGGGTGTGGATGTTTTCGACATGGAAAACCCCATTTTCGAGGGCGAGGGCACCATGAAGGACCCTTACTTGGTCCCCACCTACATCGGCCACCGGTACGTTGGATGCAGGGGCAGAGGCGGCCACGAACACAAGCCGTACTGGATGAAGGTGGAGGAGAAGCAACACGGAAGATGCTGGCAATGCGGCTCGGTGTTTGCCGCCAAGTACTTGGGTGAGCCTGGCCACCACCACCATTGATTGCCGCCATTGATTGGTTCCTATAAACGAGCGCTTAGCTAATTGACGCATAAAGATTGGTTATTGTAGTGTATCGTCACGTGAGAAGTTTGTTCACGTGAGAAGTTTGTTCACGTGAGAAGTTTTGATCACGTGATCGCGCTTAGTCTTCTCACGTGACCTTCTATGAGAAGGTCACGTGCATAGAGAAGATCACGTGACTGTATCGCCATTGCCCGATCCGGTAAAGCTGCAAATCGCACAGCATCCTATGCGACATCCCCATTCTTGATTGCTGCATTAGGTAGTCTTCACCACCCTCCTATTCCCATTCCAGTTTCTTGTTTCTCTTCCCTTGTGTTTCGTGTTTCAATCTTGTTTCACCTTGGTTTCACATCTGGCCGGAACTGCACACAGTGGGGTCACCCCGCCACTATACACTCCCTCATCCTTCCTCCCCGGTCCTCATCCATCATAGTATTTCCTTGTTTCTTTTTTAACGTCTCGTTTATGGAGAATCATGGAGAATACTCAGCTGAGGGCAAATCACGGGCCGGTTCCAGACCAGCTGGAATCTCCGGGCGGGCCGTGGAAATCCAGTTCCGAACCGTCCCCTCGGAATAGTCCGGCATCCGTATCGTCCGGATTCTTCTCCACTCCTTCCTCCAGCCCCGGTTTTTCCAAACCGGTTTCCCAACCGGGATTTTCCAAACCGGGCTTTTCCCAACCGGGCTTTTCCCAACCGGGCTTTTCCCAACCGGGCTTTTCTGCCCCCGGAAGTCCAGAAAGTCCGGGGATGGCCCGCTTTTCCGTATCCGATTACCCGTTGATTGTGGATTGGGAAAAGACCTTTTCGGACCATTCCAGGGAAAACTCCATGTCTTCACAGGCCACCTTGACATTAATGAATTTGGATCTGTCGGATCGGAAATCGGATCGGAAATTGGAACTGAAATCGGATCGGAAATTGGAACTGAAATCGAGATCGGATCGGAAATCGGATTCCAAATCGGGAAACTGTTCGGAGGTCGGCCCCGGTCTGGGCCCCGGTCCGGTCCCCGATCAAAACTCCAACGGCTTTTCCCTTTCCAACTTGGCCGACGAAATGCAAATTGCCCAGATGAACCGCCAGGCCAGCTATGTGCGTGCATGCAGGACCAAACGCCCCCGAGTTAAAAGACCAGAGTCCAAACCTCGGACTGAAGAAAAGGAAAGGGGAAACGGTCCGGTTGAACCCGGCGCTCGTATGCAGGACCTGGCCGTGTTACATGCAGACCAAAAGGTCCGAAGGCGGCACAGCCAAATCAGGGTCCGAAAAGATCTTTGGCGGACAGAAAAACGTCATGAAAGAGAACTCCAAAGGCTTCAAAAGGAACGTCGAAGAAGCCCCAGTGAAGCCTCGAAAAATGGAATCCAAGTCCCCAGTCAAACCTCCAAAAACCATAAATTGTCCAGAGAATTCCCCAAAAACTCTAGATTGTCCAGAGAATTCCCCAAAGAAGTGAAAGGTCTGGAAGAAGATTTGGGTTTGGAAGGTTTGGAAATTGAGGATTCAATTGTTGGAAAAGTGGGAATTCAATTGGAGTCCTTGAATCTTGGATCAGAGGGATTGTATGCAGGTCCAAGTCCTGCATATATTCTCCAAGAGCAAGAGGGAAGTTCCTCTAGTCAAAGGACTGACTCAAGCAAAGTCAAAAACGACAATGATCAAAAGGGAGAATCTCAAAGTGGACAAGAAGAAGGGCTTGATAAAAGGCGACAATTGACCAAAGGAAAATCATTGGAGGAATTGAAAGGAAAATCGATGAAGGAATTGAAGGGCCAATCGATGAAGGAATTGAAGGGAAAATCAATGGAGGAATTGAAGGGCCAATCAATGAAGGAATTGAAAGACGAGTTGTTCAAGGAAGAATTGATCCGGAAAAGTGCAGAGAAAGAAGCACTCGATCAAATCTCCCAGGAACGGCGAGATTTCTGTGACCAATTCATCAAGAGGCTGAAAAACCAAGAGGCTGAAAAGTCAAGGAGACAGCTCAAAAGCCCAAAAGAGCCTCAGAGACAGAACCAGAACCAGAACCAACCCCAGAATCAACCCCAGAATCAACCCCAAAATGATAATCACATTCCTGATGATCAGCCCTCCACTCATTCCCAGATCCAAGATATCAACCGCCACTTCATCTATGACCTCCGTGACCACAATTTCCAACCAGTCCAGAATCTTCCGCAGAATCATGTTGATGGTTATGAAAATCACAATATCCAAGAGAATCTTGCTCTGTACCAATTAACTCCGACTTTTCAACCAACGACTTTTCAATCAACGACTTCTCAATCGACAGCTTCTCAACCAATGGCTTTTCAATCAACAGCTTCTCAACCAACGACTTCTCAACCAACGACTTCTCAATCAACGACTTCTCAAACTCTAGCGTATCAAGAGTCCATTCTGGCTCAGCAAAATGCTCTTCGTTATGTCCGGGCAGCAGAAAGAGACCGGCAGAGAGTCCTCAATTTCCCCCAAGGGGATCCGCCCAAAGATGAATATTCCGTCATCGACAAGGATATTCCTCCATACCAGGCCCAGCTCCACCGGTACCTTGACCTCATGGCGTATGACGAGCGGTTCACGCCGGTGCTTCGGGTGAACCGGTACTTGGTGCATGGAGAAACCGAGCTAGCGGACGCCATTGCCAAATTCAGCCGCTTCAATTTGATCCCCACCGATCTATGGAGCGTACTGCACATAGACGAGCTGGATTATGAACGCCTTATTCCCGAACTCATTCCTTCGGATCCTTCAACCTCATTGTGGGAGGTACCACTTTAGGAAAAATGCATAAATAGACAGTTGGTACCAATATAGATATACCACATTGCTATAGTTATAACCAAGACACAATCAATGTTAACCAGTATGTCATTTTCCTGCATATAAGTGATTTCTTCTTATCACTCAATTATAGCTGAAACCCCACCAGAATATGCTTCTAGAGTTATTTCATAACTTCCTCTAGTTTCATTGAGCTTCAAGCATTTTCCAATTTTTGTGGCTCTTTTTCGTCCTTATTTTTGTTCCCTTTCGCATCACTTCTAGAAAAAACATAAAGACAGACTCAACCACCTGCTAAAGTTGATGACATTGAGATATTCTTTTGGGCAGAAAAAGAAGTATTATCTAAAAGAAACACGTGATGTAAAATGATTATCAATCTTTTTAGGTAAAACTGCCTCGTCTATAAAATGAAATCATTTGAAAAATTGACAATTGCTTCAGGAGGGAAACCCTGCTTTTATAAGAGAACATCTGATTCGGTGGCAGTGACTCTGGCATTGATTCTGTGATGAACCGGATCTTGGGATTTGAATATCTTTATACCCTCGAGCATCTGCTTCTGAAATTAATAGTCAATTGCTTCTGTTAGCTTTTTCTGTAACCTGTTGATGAACATGCCATTTTCCAAATGAGTTTTTCAGTAGACGGGTTTGTTTCACGTTGAATGGGTCCTTTCACTATAAACCCTCTTGGAGGTTAGTTCCATGGAAACCAGTCATCAATATCACAATCAACAGTACAGTCTGGAGAAATTGAATACCGATGAATACCATAGCTTCAATTAGAAATCCTTGGCTGTTTATTTGGGGGAATAGATTTGGGGGAATGAATTTGGGGGAATAAATATGGGGGAATATATTTGGTGGAATAAAATTAGGGGAATAAATTAGGGGGGGAAGGCGGCCTTTTATATTGCTGATGCATGCGGTGCGTCTGTTTCAGATTTGCAGCCACAAAAGCAAAAAAGAGGTATATAAGGAGCGCCCCCCACCCTTTTTTCCCCCCCTCTTTTTTCTCATACTCTCCACTCCAATTTCTTTTATTCTACCCCCCTTTCTGTTTCCCTTCTATCCCCCGTCTCTCCCCTCTCTTCTCCCATGCTGCAATTTTAGACTCAACAATGTGACCCAGTCACCATTCAGCAAAAAAAAAAAAAGATCTCCTCTGGCCAAAAGAGGAAATACGAAATACGAAATACGAAATACGAAATACGAAATACAAAACACAAGAATTTTGAAGTGTTTAAAAAGAATTGGAGACCGCAATTTCTGAGCTGTTCCAAATGCGGGTAGATCGTGGTGAAATTACCTGCATGCAACGCACACCCGTGCACCATGACCAACATTGGATCCGCGCCCTCATCGTCACTCAAAATACTAGAGTTGCATTCTACCAATTGACCCAACAATTCTACTCTAGAGCTTTCTACAGATAGAACGTTCTTGCATAGAGTACTCTGACGATAATTTGGCTCCAACAAAAAAAAGAGGATTCTTTTAGACACACGATCGACTGCATAATCCACTCAAAGCTGCATCATCTTCAAAATGTCACCCAAGGGATTCACCAAGGTCAGCGAGGACCCCCACAAACTGAAGGAGCTTTTCAATCTGAATCCATACGGCCCCAACCCCGCGGATTTCCTCTCCAACGTGTCTAGTTTCCAGATCATCGAGTCGACTTTGAGAGAGGGAGAGCAATTTGCCAATGCGTTTTTCTCCACGGAAACCAAGATCCAGATTGCGCGTGCCTTGGACGATTTCGGCGTGGATTTCATTGAATTGACGTCGCCCGTGGCTTCTGAACAGTCTCGTAGAGATTGTGAGGCCATCTGCAAGTTGGGCTTGAAAGCCAAGATTTTAACGCATATCCGGTGCCATATGGACGATGCCAGAGTGGCGGTGGAAACCGGGGTTGATGGTGTTGATGTTGTTATCGGCACGCTGCAGTTCTTACGGGAGTACCTGCATGGAAAGGACATGGCGTACATCACCAACTCGGCCGTGGAGGTGATTGAGTACGTGAAGAAACACGGCATTGAGATCCGGTTTTCGTCCGAGGACTCGTTCCGGTCGGATTTGGTGGATTTGCTCAATATCTACAAGACCGTGGACAAGATCGGCGTCAACAGAGTGGGTATTGCAGACACTGTGGGAGGAGCCAACCCTCGGCAAGTGTACGAATTGGTGCGGACATTGAAATCGGTGGTTTCGTGTGATATCGAGTGCCATTTCCACAACGATACAGGGTGTGCCATTGCAAACGCATACACGGCGTTGGAAGGAGGAGCCAAGTTGATTGATGTTTCCGTTTTGGGAATCGGCGAGCGGAATGGAATTACCCCATTGGGCGGGTTGATGGCCCGCATGATTGCCGCAGACCGAGACTACGTCTTGTCCAAGTACAAGTTGCACAAGTTGAGGGACTTGGAGAATTTGGTGGCGGAGGCCGTGCAGGTGAACATTCCCTTCAACAACCCCATCACTGGATTCTGTGCCTTCACGCATAAGGCCGGGATCCACGCCAAGGCCATTTTGGCCAACCCCTCCACATACGAGATTCTTTCCCCAGCCGATTTTGGCTTGACAAGGTACATTCACTTTGCCAATCGGTTGACCGGGTGGAACGCCATCAAGTCACGGGTGGACCAGTTGAATTTGCAAATGTCCGATGAGCAGTGCAAGGAGATCACGAACAAGATCAAGAAGTTGGGCGATGTGAGACAATTGAATATCGACGATGTGGACTCGATCATCAAGGGTTTTCACCAGGACAGTTCCAACTTGGAGTTGGATGCCGACATTCCAAGCTTGGACCCAGACATCTATAATTAGATATTTGATTTCTGGCCCGTGACTCTACCCCAGAAGTGAAGAGCGAAGCAAAAAGAAAAGCCTTGGGTATGGATACTGAACGAATGATTGAAACAAAGAGAAAAATCCCCAGGGTATGGATACTGAAGGAATGATTGGACACCAAAAATTGTTGGGTCAAGAATGGTCATGGCCATGAAGCATGGGGTGTGATCGATGGTCTATCTGCAGGACTATATAAGTATGATCTATGGATTATGGTCTATGAAGCCTATGATCTATGAGTTATGCTAAGGGGTCTGAGCCTAGAATCTCGACTACCATGACTACGACTTTGCTCTGTCTTGTCAAAGTCCCTATGGTCTTGTCTTTGAGCCATGCTATGGTTATAAGTTTCCATGGACTGTTCCATGGACTGTCTTGGTATGGCCAGGATTATGCTTTCCATCTTTCCTGACCAAGTTGTGTGTTGAGTCTATTCCAAAAGTGGATGTTGATGTTTCTTGTGGATGTTGATGTTTAATTGGTGGGATCATGGTGGGAACCTGCATACTCCATGCCATAGAGGAAGAGGGCCAAGATGCCCGACACGATGCTCATCAGTGTGCAGGTCATGATGGCCTTTCTCCGGGTCCCGGTGTCCACGGTGATGCCCTGGCTGAATTCCTTGCGGTACAAAAGGCACCCCATGATGAGATTAAGAATGGACGTGAAGGCGAGAATGAGCTCTTGGACAACGTGCTTCATGGCTCATAACTTTCCCCAAGTGAAATGTCAAATCCACTGATTTGAAAGGAGGAAAAGGGAAAAGGAGGAAATTGAAGGAGGAAAAAGGCGAATGGAGGAAAAGGGAAAGGAGGAGAACGAAGGAATGAAGTTGGTCAAATTGACGGTGAAATTGACGGGGATGGGGCTTGTGGGGTTGCAGAAGAAAAGCTTATTGTTTGAAAAAGTCATGCGCTTGTATACAGGCCATGGACTGCACACAGGCCGCATATCCATCACTCCTCTTCCCAAACAAACAATGGGATCTATAAAAAGGTTAAATTGATTGGATGATGTGATGGACATTGAATGGGCCTATCAGGTTGGTGACATTGAATTTTCCAGAAAAGTGTCCAGGCCTTGGAGAAAGTGGGACCAAAAAGTGGGACCAAAAAGTCGAACCACGTGTTATGGTATTCGCACGACCGAGAACATGGGCTGAGTTCCAAATTCCGAATTTCAACGGGTTTCCAACGGGTTTTCGAAACCCATAATTAAAAGAACCAAGTGGGGCCAAGTTATTTATAGACTTGGCAAGTGGGCCATTTTAAAAGGGGTAGTTGATCGCGGGGGGGCTCATAACCAGTGGGCTCATAACCAGTACTCAATCTACTATATACACTACCACCATACCATCTCGAATAATCATGAATAAACCATACTCTAGAGAATTGTGTAGCTGGACACATTGGTCTAGTCTTACTGTACATGTTCCTGTATCTACTCCTGTATCTATTCCTGTATATAATTTAAGCGAAGCCACCCCCGGAACTGGCACCCCGGAACTGGCCGCAGCACACCCGTGCACCAGACAAGGTCAGTAGAAAAAGGCCCAATGCAAAGCCCCCTTTTTTCCATCGTACGTTAATATAAATTAGTGTTTGGGATTCCTGGAATTCCGGCGGTCAAAAGAATGTTTATTTCAAGTGCTTTTTCTTGGCCGGTGTATTTTTAGATGTGCTATGGCGTGGAGTTCCGGTCCCTGCGCCTATTCCGAGGGCCCTATCCAAGATCCATTAAAGTCGTCTATAAGTGTCAACTACACACGGCCATCACATAAAGAACTTGAATCTCCACTATCCAGATTTATCCAGAAATGTATCCAGAAATCGAGAGGAAAATCCCAAGGAAATCATAGGCCAAGTACGACAACCGGATCGTCAAGGTGTAATACTTTTCGGATTCTTCATAAAGGTTGAGCTGAAATGGTCTCCTGGGATTGGATCAAAAAAGTTATGGGATCAGAACCTTGGAACACCAAAAAAAGGAACTGACAGGGCCAACGGGTTTCCAGGAATTGGATCTGGAACTCAGAACACCCTAAGATTCTCAACCTCCATGAGGATCAGCCAATAAAATAGGCATACTGATTCTAGACACGAATCAAATAAAAAACAAATGGCAAGAAGATGAGATTCGAATAACATGAGCTTCAGAAAACGTTGGCGTCTGGCGCTGAACGAGACCTCTGGAGCCGAACGAGACCTCTGGGAAGTGCAGACAAAACAGGTACAATTTGCCACGTCCTCCACTTGGAGCAAGAGGTCTAGAATCCGGGGAAACGCTGTTTTCTGCTCGCACTGGGCCTTGAGAATGGGTAGGAAGGTGTGTGCTGTGGGCCGGAGCATGCAGTATGGCCTCTCCGGCAATGGATCGTCTTGTCTCAATACTTGGGAGTACTTCTGCTTGTGTTGATAAGAGAGAAGCTTCAAGTAATATTCCGATGGCTTTCAAGAGGGAAGCTTCTGGCCGAGATTGTGGTCAACCCAGATTCCGCTAGTTCACTATGGCCCAGTGGAACCAACGACGAGAGGAGAATGTCCACGAGTTTTATACCAAAAAAGAACGGGTATTGCGTGCCGAGGAGATCAAGAGACTTGAGATCCTCGGGGTTCTTGTCAGATGCAAGGTGCAAGGTGTTCAAGAAGAATTCGGAAAGTGTCTCTGTACTTACTATCCTCGGAAGTATCCTTTAAGTTGGGAAATGTGTCCATGTCAAGAATAAGTTTGTGGAGAGCCTTGAGCACCGGCCTCTTATATCCCGATCTGTCAGAAATCGTGACAAAAGAAATTGAACTGGCGAGTTGTTTACTAGTGAACTCTGATGATGAGCTATCCCTGATAGATCCGTCGAGTGTCGACTGGATCAGAACGGTACAAGTTCCGCCAAATGAAATTGAAGGTGTTCCCAGGACCTATAAAGAAGCAATGCACCTGCAGAGCAGGATACGCTGGATCGACGCGTGTGACAAGGAAATGAACGCCCATGCGAAGAACAATACCTTTGAGCTAGTCAAACTACCAGAAGGGAGGAAACCAATTGGCGCCAAATGGGTCTTCACACTAAAGGACAATAATGTACACAAAGCAAGACTAGTGGTGTTAGGTAATTTCCAGAAAGAAGGCATTGATTCTCAGGAAACATTCTCACCAGTGATACGATATGAAAGTTTGAGAATGGTTTTAGCAGCCGCAGTGAAACAAAGATTGGGAATCAAACAAAAGGATGTCACAACTGCCTTCTTGAATGGAAACTTAGAAGAGATTGAGACAGTCTGAAGGGTATGTTCAACAAGGAAAAGAACACTTAGTTCTTAAACTCAGGAAATCTCTATATGGATTGAAACAAGCTCCTCGAGTGTGGCATCGAGTCATTCACAAAGCCATTATGAAATTTGGGTTCAAAGGATGTATATCAGAACCATGTGTGTATTACAAGCACATTCAAAGAAAGTTACTCATGATTGCGTTATATGTTGATGATATTCTAATACTTGGACCAAATAACTCATGTGTGGAAGAGATACTGAAGGAACTCCAAAGAAGTTTCTAGGAATGAACATAGAAATCAAAGAAGATATGATTGGTTTGAATCTTGAGGATTACATATACAAGTTAACCGAACATAGGGGAAATGGTGGAATGCGGAACACCTATACACCTGGAAAACATAAGGAGCGTCTTCTGTCTGTCTTCCTCCATCATCTAAAATTATTGAAGTTAATCTTTCATGTTGTTTTCTTTCCAATGCTTTTGTGAATAGGTCCGCCGCATTCTCCTTTGTATCAATATAGTTCACACGTATCAACCTTCTTTCAACGTACTGGAATACCACTGCATATTTCATCTCAACATGCTTTGTACCCCTCTTAAACATCCCATTGGATACTTGTTCGACTATATTGACATTGTCACACCACATTTGCATGGTGTTATCCTTTTGTTCAATCTTCAATTCTTTCATAAAATTCCTCAACCAGATTGCTTCTCTGCTACCTTCAAATCTTCCGAAAAGCTCTGCCTCTGTGGTGGATGCTGCTATGGTCTTTTGTAACTTTGATGACCATGATATAGGACCTCCCGTAAACATTATTAAATAAGCAGACCTAGACTGTCTTGTTTCTGTATTTGTTGCCAAATCAGCATCCACAAATACCTCAACATCTTTGTGATTTGTCTCCATGGTTCTTCTAAATATAATTCCCTTTCTGGGATTCTGAAGTAAGTATCTCACAGTCATATGTGCTGCTCTTTTACGTTTTGCTTTAGGTTCCTTCAAATACCTAGCCAAATTCAGTGCCTGGTAGGCAATATCTGGTCTCACCGTGGGGATTGTCTCGGAGCAGCATGTGCACCTGGTGTAGAATCTCGGGGCGGTCTCTAGAAAAAGTTTTATAGATAAGATTCTGGCGTTCGTGGTCATGTCCCGAGTAAGATGCAAAAGTGCGTTCAAGTGCTCCTGCCTCACGGCAATCGAGTCCAAGTACAACTGTGGGATGTGTTTTTTCTTGGGGCGGATCCGTTTCCGGAACTGAGTATCCGGCTCTTGTGGCCTCCTCGGCTCCAGCTCTAGTTCTAGGCTGAATCTTTGATTCTGTTGAAGTATATAGGTAAGTCAGGCGATGAACTGGTGCTAGTTCGGGCGCCAAGGGTTAGTCATTTTCTAGTTTTTAGGGCCTTGGGTTTTCCAAGTCACCCTAAAACAGACCGGTTCTATTCTCTATTCTAGATTCTATTCTAGTCTGTCCTATTCTATATTCCACTCTATTCTATTCTATTCTATTTTACATTCTGTTCGATGTTTTATGTACACTATAAATCCTTATGATTTCTATTTATTCCATATATGTCGATTGGGAATAGGTGTATTCCTTTGACCAAAACGGCATTTCCTTTGACCAAAACGGCATTTCCTTTGACCAAAACGGCATTTCCTTGATTGCATAGGAACTCGTTCCCAACGTGAGACAGTCGCGAGTCCCAATGAACCGGTTGGACAGCCCGCTGCCATTGTTCCGACTCCCGTGATACTGCTCTGGAAGATGCAGAAGAGTTTTGGAGGTACACATCTTCATATACTTCCGGATCTTCATTGGTGATTCCTTGGTAATAGACATGGCAGACGGAAAAGACAGATGTTTGGTTGAGAAAGAAAATACAGAGCCAAATCGACAGTACATCGGTGGAACGTGAGTATGCAGTTCATCAGAGATGTAAATATGTCCAGATAAAAGTGGTCTTTGCCCTTTATATGCAGGAGCCACCGCATAAATACCTACAATATACCAGTACCCTATCCCCAACACCAGCATTATTGTTATTATATAAAAAAAATTGGATTTTTAGAATTCACATGTAATTTTTTGATCTAACCAACTTAGATTTAAGCATATTTTTATTTATGTCTCTTTAACTACTTTTTCTATATCTCTTTCTTTGGGTGGAGCGGTCTCAAAGGAAAGAAGAGGACATATCGGTTTCCTAGTATTACTTTACGGACAAACCAGAATAGCGGTTCTTACAGTGGTAAAGAAGTAATTGGAGACCGACTTTGTATAAGCTTATGAACTAACCAAGGTGGAAAGTTTAACAGATAGATGTGCCATGTGGACTATATGCAGGTGCATGCAGCAGTGCACGGGGGAAAAGTGGTTTTCAGGCCATACATCCGACAATTTTGGCTGCCAATGGGTTGGAGGCCGGTTAGAACACTGGGTGGCCCTGCGTTGGTTTCCCCGATTAAGAACCCCATAGAAAAAGATTATGAAATTTCAATAATAAATCTAGATTATGATTATTATTGATGAGGTTCATAAATATTCATATAGAATTAATAGAATTTAATTATTTAAACTGATACAATTAAAGATAGTCAAATAAGCATCAAGATAAAAATAATAAAGTATTGAGCTTTAAGGAAAATCGCTCAAAAAATGATTTATTCAATAATAGAATTGAAGCTAGAAAAAACAGTGTAGGTTCAACAGTTGACAAAAGTCATTTTAATATCTACGATGAAGCTAGTAAGGGTTCAGATCTGTTAATAAAAATATCTATTTCTAAAGNAGACTTTTGGGGCTTGTGTGCCCTTAATTTTAGTTAATCATGTGTGAAAAACCATTTAAATAATGCATTAACAAGATTTATAAAAAAGACAAAGGGTTGGCTAAAAAACCTTCAACAAATAAGTAATAAATATACTTTTTTGTTGTTCCATCCACTTAACATATAGCTTTTTAAAAGCCATATGGTAGTTGGATGGAGAAAAGAAAGATTTATTTTTTCTTGTTTTAAGAATGAGTTTTTTATACTAACCCCCCATTTAAATTTTTCTTTTATTTTTAAATTAACTTTCCACATATAAGATAATGTATTTTTTAAAATGG
>NLAM01001461.1:0-12287 GCA_002370325.1 Metschnikowia hawaiiensis | reverse complement strand
AACGGCTACCACATCCAAGGAAGGCAGCAGGCGCGCAAATTACCCAATCCCAATACGGGGAGGTAGTGATACTAATACTATACTAATTACTATACTAATACTAAATTAATCACTATACTCACTATACTAATCACTATACTAATACTATACTAATACTAAATTAATTACTATACTAAATAATTTTACTAATTTCACTCTATACTAATTGCTAGACTAATCACTATGATAATCACTATACTAATACTATATTAATACTATACTAATACTAAATTAAGTACCAAATACTTCCATATCAGAACGTCTCCGAAGTTAGACCAGACCAGGACCAAATCCCGTACAAAGGAGAGGCCAGTCGAAAACCCTAAACAGTACTAACACTACACCAGCACTACATGCATACCTCAATTACACCATACATTATTTTCCTACTAATATACTACAACCCTACCAAGAATATCCCAATACATATAAAGACCACTCTTACACAATATTATACTAGTACAAAAATCAGCCAATATTCTACCATTTTACTATACTCATTACTATACTAATTATCTATAGTAATACTATACTAATACTATACTAATCACTATACTAATACCATACTGAATATCTATACTAATTTACACTATACTTTATACTAATTGGGAGAAATAGGAGAGAAATGAGAAATGAGAAATGAGAAATGAGAAATGGGAATGTGAGAATATGAAAAATATGAAAAATATGAAAAATATGAAATATGAAAAATACGATGAAATATGAAAACACGATAAAATCTTAAAATGATAGTGATGAAAAATCTAAAAATATGGTCAATTGTCGGATGAAATTTGTTTATGGAGATATGAAGGGTAGGTTAAAATGTAGAAATGGGTTTAAATTTGGGGTGAGAAATGGGGGAGTAGTGAGAATAAAGTGTAGTGATGGTGCAAGTCGATTACATATTTTGATAGGGTAATTATGGTACTGTAACTTTGATACTGTAAATATGGTACTGTAAATATGGGACTGTAACTTTGATACTGTGTAATTTTTTTTTGGCCGCCTCGGTGGTCTTTGGTTATTCCTATAATCAATCAACTATCACTGGTAGTCAATGGCCAAAAATAGAATATGGAGCTGAAACCTCTTGGCCATTGCATTGAATCAAAGATCGGGAAAAAGACAGATAGTTGTGTGTCACGACCGAATTCGGTACTTCTCCAAGACCATCCCCTTTAGCTAATCCCCTTTAGCTAATCCCATTCGGTATCGTTTGTATCATGAGCACCATCTCTGTCACAGTGGAAAGTTGGAAGTTGGAACGAGGGCTGTAGAAAGAAAAGTGGGTTGTAGAAAGAAAAGTGAGTTGTAGAAAGAAAAGTGGGTTGTAAAAATAATGCGGGGGCGTGGCTCTTTATATATTGAATAGTGCGCGATTTAAATGGTTGCAATTCCAGAGGGCGCATGCGCGCGCGCGCCCGGAAACATATATAAACCAATGTCCCCCCATATTTGCTCCTTTTTTTCCCATCAAAACCAGAATTCTTGTTCCAAAAAAGCAGGATGCTCCTCAGGCCCATGGCTTGTTTATAACTCCTGGGGAAATGCTCGAAATCTCTTGATTGAGCTTCTAGAGGTTTCATGTCCAATTCTCTTTTATTAGTCCAGAAACTGAACCAACTAAGTCTCCAGTGACCCCACTAAACTTCGGTTAAATGTTCTTCTGCTTCTGGAAAGTATACTGGAGTCTTGTTTGCAGGACGGTCCATGGGTGTATACCCATTGCCTGTTTTGGAACTTCTCGAGATCGCGCCCCGTTGCCTATTTGGGACGGTTCCCCGTTTGCAGCCACAACCGCATTCGCACTATAAAAGGCGCTTTCCCCTCATTCTTCGTCATCCCCTCTTTTCTCTTCTCTCTTCTGCTTTTAATACTCTGGACTTTCGATGTGTTCAATCCTGGGTATCGATCATTCCATCGTCTGTTCTTTGGACCATTCTCCAACAATCGACTTTCCCCGCATTTCTTCAGTATTTCTTCAGTTTTCATTGAAGTAATTGGATCACCATGACTTTTTGGGTTCAACCTCTTGTTCAACCTCTTGTCTGCCGGATCCATCTCCATGATTCTTGTGTCTGGAGGCACTGATCTTCTGAATACTCTTCTGTTCCAACATCTTCTTGACCCCTTCTTTTTTCATCTATTCATCTGATTCCTTCGGGTCTGTGCCAGACTATAATAGAAACTGAACCATCCAACAGAATAGGAACATCCAATAGAAAAGGACCATTTAACAGAATAGGAGCGAATCAAGAGTCAGGATGAACCCTTAATGTTTTTGTCTCGCTAAGCGCATAATCTTATATGCATTCCTCCACCAGTACCGTCCTGTGCCGATCCAAAAGATGATATGGTCAGCCATTAGTTTAGCAGTCGCAATTTTCCGCTGTATTGGGAAAAATGGCCATCGTTTTTTTTTTTCATCTTCCACAATGGGAGGGACTGCACACAAGGACTCCCTCTGTTCATTCCAATGACTCCATTTCACCCCGATTTTATTTTTGGACCACCTTGATCCTTATGCCCTTGCAAAGTTAATTGGCTTTTCAATGGGGTTGTTTAAGTTTGTAGAACTTGGCTGTGGCCCCGGGGCCTTGTATGCAGTCCCACGTCTTATACCTAGTTCCATCCCGATAATTTAAGCCTTTTCATTCTTCCGATAAAACTCGTTTGGGTGCCGTCACCATATCCATTCATGTCCATCCATAAAAATTCACGTATCATTGGATCCATACACGCCTTTTGGGACCAGGACGTACACCCGTGCACCGGGAAACCTCAGCAGAAAAAGCCCCAACGCAAAGCACTCGATTTTGGCTGCAAATTCCATGAAATATGAGTGTTTGAGTCCTGGAGTTTCGGAAACACCAATATGGTATTTTTAACCAGAAACAACTCTCTGGGTGTTCTTTTAAAGAATACACCGTGTGAGTTCCGGCCGCGCCCGCTATTCCGGTCCCACCTCTGCCTCTGTATCACGTGGAGCGCCAGAGTCAAGTTCTGGTGACGTCATAGTCTTTAGTTGCTCAACAGACCAAACGTCAACATAACAAAGATTCCTTGGTGGACCAGAGATTCTTGGTGGACCAAAGATTCTTGGTGGACCAGAGATACAAGAATCGTATTCATCTCAAAAGCTGATCCTTGAAGTCTGGAAGCTCCAAGACTTGATCTGGGATCTTCGCCTAGAATCCTGGTTCTGATTGGTGTATCTAATTGAACCCAATATCAGTGTCTCTAAACCAAGACCCGATACTAGAAAAGTACCCATGCACCAAATCTGATAAATAGTGCTTGTGTGCAGTACCAGATCTAAGAATCCCGAACATCGCATGTAAAGACTCATCTGGGATAAATCAGCCCATAACATCAGACCATTCTATTATTAGTAACAGGCACGGGAAACAAATCAATGGAGATACACACCGTTCCGTGGCGGGGAGCTAGTTCTGTGGCGGGGAGCTAGCTGGCCGAAGGTCGGAAACGTGCGCCAGACTTGGCAGGCCTGGGGTGTGGAGGGCTCTTGGCAGGGCGGGCCATGTGGCTCGGCCGCCCACCCCCGGAACTCGTGCTCGCGCGCACTCACGTGGCCTCGACTCAATTGCGGGGGTAGCGCCGCGCATCGCACCAGCAAGCAACCAACCAACCAACACCCTCCGCACCTCTGTACACCAACAGGCTGTAAAAATCCTCACAACTACCGCAACCATAGTAAACCATACCAGCAGGAAAATCGGGTGACCGGTTTTCAAGATCAGTTTCTTAGGGCGTGCCTAAAAAGATTACCCAGGGATCTGCATATGTTCGGTTGAGGGAATGGAAAAGGATGAAAAAAAGACGGAAAGAAAAAGGAGGTGAAAAAGAGCGCAGGGAGGGGTACAAGGTTTTATGTAAGGATGGAGGGGACGATATGTACACAGACACGCAAAGGTGTTTCAAGGATGAAACATGCGTATTTGCATTTGTGTTTGCGTTTGCATTTGTGTTTGCATTTGTGTTTGCATTTGTGTTTGTGTTTTTGTACCCAAAGTAACGAGTATATAAAAAGCAGGAGTCACCCAAGGTTCCCCTCCGACGGGCCCAAATTCCACCCAAAATTCCTGCCCAAAGCACAGCCCATTATTCGTCTTTTTTTTTCTCCAGGTGCCATTTTCTGGGGTTCTCATTCAACAAGAGTTTTTCATGGTTGCATTATTTTGAGAATGTGATTTTTCACAGCACAATTTCGGGATCCTGCAAAAAATATTTTTTGGTGGTGGATTACAAATCATTCTTGTGGATCATGAAATGCAATCAATTACTGGTTATTAACTGAAAACTCTTTTTTTTTTGTTGTTGGGTTTTGAGTTTTGGGTTTCGACGATTGATTATTTCTTATGCGTCTTCCCGTCCATGAAGAAGGTTTTTCCCGTTTCTTAAGCTTATGCTTTTGACTTCTGAGATTTGACTTGTTCTGATGTTGCCAATGTTTCACCGATAATAATGACTTGGCAGAGAATGGAGGCTGCAGCTAAATTGCGCGTCGGCAAAGCCTGCGCACCGGCGCGACGCACCCTCGGTTTGCTCATTTCGGGGTTCTGTTGGTTTGCCGCCGGGGGTTCTGCCGCTTTGCTCATGTCGGTTAGCTCTAAAACATGTCATTTCGGTTTTTCATGCTCATTTGTGTTTTTTTTTTTGTTTGCCCGGGTAATTTTTACTTGCGTCGGGCACTGCCATCGGTGAGAACAGGCCTCCGAATCGGGAATTGCCTATTTGGACCCGGCTGATTTTGCTGCTTTTGCTGCTTTTGGTACTTTTGGTGCTTGTGCTGCTTCTGCTGCTTGCACTGTTGATCCAACCGACTCTTGTGGTTCCCACTGTGGCTGTTTCGGGCCGTCTGGATCCATATTATGGTGTGATGTCGTCTCCTTCCTTTTCGGGACAGTTGCAAATACTTGCTTGGCGCTACGCACGCTACACCGTGTAATACCATCTATATTTACCTTCTATATACCCATGAGCTTTATACTCTAACGGCGCCGTCACCAATCCGGAGATGGCCGGCTACCCGTTCCCTATTTCATTGAACAATCAAATTCAATCGTCAATCGTCAATCGTCAATCGTCAATCGCCAATCGGAGTCAATTGTAAATCGGAGTCAATCGGATTTGTTAATCTGAATCGAATTCCAATCTGAATAATTCCAATCGGTTTGTTTGATTGGTTGGTTGTTTGGTTGGTTGATTGGTTGTTTGGTTGATTGATTGATTGATTGATTGATTGATTGATTGATTGATTGATTGATTGATTGATTGATTGATTGATTGATTGCTCGCTGAATGCTTTGTTTTTTTCTTGATATTCGTAATTTGTTTCATAATTTTTCCTTCTTTTTCATCTTTTGTTATTTTGTATTTTCGTTTTCGTTTTCGTTTTCGTTTTCGTGTTTTTCGCCTACATCACCCCCGTCAACCATAAGCGGTAGTTTTGCGACGTGGACGATAGCAGCGGCAACTGCGTCACAGGCAGGCTAAGCGAGTAGTTCAACGAGAAATCAAGGAGGCCCTTGGTATCGCTGTAGCTGACGGGAAGCACCAAAGGCGAGGCGCTGGGCTCGTCCAAGGTTGGCGCCGAGTGTTGGTACAACGAGGGCGTGAGCAACGGCGACGCCATGTCGGTGGCGGCGGCGGGCGACTGGGCAAGCTTGTGGGCGCTGTTCTCGTCTTTTTCTTTGCAAGCGTTGGAACAGTACACGGAGTTGTGGCTGCACAACTGATCACACGAAAGGCAATAGCTATTGAAGGCGTCGGAATCCATGCTGTAAAAACGAGATGATTGTGTGGATGCGGATCGGACGATCGACTTGTCGTTAAATGAAAAGGCAAGTTATAAAGTTATAAAAAGTGGCAAGTTATGGGACGTGATAACTTGGGCGGTTGTAAATGCAAAAAGTGGGAGGGTGGTGATTTGGTCCTGGAGATTTGTGCTTGGCGGTTGGCACGAGGAGATTGGGGATTGATGGTTGGGACGAGGAGATTGGGCTTGGATATTGCTATCTAATAACGTTTAAGTCAACAGCAGGAGCCGTGAGAAAAAAGAGGTGGAGAAAAGAAAAGGTGGAGAGGGCAGAAATATATATGAGGTGTGGAGCAAGTCACGTTTTATTTATAGAAGATCTAGATGAGCAAGGTGCCACAACCGGGGTAGCGTTGGGGCCCGCCGCACAGTCGTCACCACGTCTGCACCCTCGGAACTCGCAGGGGTGCGGGTGGCCCTGCGCAGGCCAGGCTGCGCGCGAGGCTGCGCGCGCCTAAAGCACCTGCTTTCGGCCACAAACTCCGCCACTTCCGAGGGCGGGCCGGCCCGCCCGTCGCTTTGCGCGCCCTCGACCCCCCGTCGTAACCACTCTGGGCCCGCAACTGCAAAACGTGTCTCCCCTCAACGACCCGCATGCGCCACGTGCCTCCGCAGCCAAGCCAGGCCAAAATGGGCCCCGTTGCGCCCGCTCTGCATATGCCAATATTTCTTATTGCAAATCCGTCCCTTTCCGGCCGCGGCCCGTGCCGTCTGATTGGCCACCTTCAAAGCCTCATAGACTTGTATATTACGAGGGAGTACATTACGAGGGAGTATATTACGAGGATCAATACTCCCTCGTAATTAACAAGGGCCTCGGATAGGGCTCTGGCCGGGGCCGAGGTGGGCGCAGTTGTAAATCCGCCACCCCGTCAATGGACGACCAATCGAATCACACATTCCCATTTTTGTTTCCCATTCTCTTGCGCTGGCCATTGATTTGTTTCTTGTTCCTTCATATACCCATTGATTTGTTTTAGTACGTTTCGGTCTATTGACGTCACGTGCGCCTAATGCCCGAATCATCCATCGCCCCCTCGCCTTACCCCGGATCTCCCTCCCTCCGCCGAACCTCCCCCGAACCTCCCCCGAAACTCACCCTCGCCTCCTCTCCTCTCCTCACCTCGGCCTCTCCTCACCTCACTCGCCTCTCCTCACTCAACGCCCTCATTCTCATTCTCAAACACCCCTTTTCCCCTTTTCCCCTATTCTTCTTCTGTTCCTCCCCCCCTATCCTTAATTCTATCCTAATTCTATCCTGAATGGGTCACGCTGGCATCACCCCTAACCGTCCATGGTTCTAGATTCTCCAAATTCCCTAAGTTAGATTCTCTAGATTCTCTAGATTCTTCCAGTTGCTCTAAATTCTCGATTCTCTGGATTCTCGATTCTCTGGATTCTCGATTCTTGGATTCTCTGGATTCTTTGGGGTTGATTCTAGATTCCCTTCCAGTCCCCATTCGATTTCCCCTTCCAGTCCCTATTCGGATTTCCCATTCAATTCTCCATTCGGATTTTCCCACTTCCCAATCTAGAACTCCATTCGGATTTTTCCATTCTAGAACTCCATTCGGATTTCCCCATCCCATTCTAGAACTGCATTCTATAACTGCATTCTATATTTTCATTGGTTCACTCTAGAACTGCACTCTAGATATTTATTGGTTAATTCTAGACCTATTCCAGATTTTGATTGGTTCGTTCTAGACCTATTCCAGATTCTCATTGGTTAATTCTAGAATTGCATTCTAGAATGAACCTAGAATGAACCTAGAATGAACCTAGAACTTCTGGTGTCTGGATTCAGTGGTTTGAGGGGTTCTAGATCTTGGGGTGTTGGGTGCAGGATGGCAGGGAAGGAGAGCCTTGCGCGCTGGTTTACAGCCACGGCCCGTTCGGGTCCTGGCTCCATACAGTCTCACCAGACCGTGCGGATTACTGAAGGTGTGCGGATTACTGGGGGAGTGCGGATTACTGGGGAGTGCAGATAAGCACGGAGGGCCGGTGCACCGGTGTGCAGCCAAGGCTGGCTATAACAATGAGGGTCTGATGGGGGGCTAGATACGGACCACTTTTGCCCAACGGCTCCTTCCGCGTCACGTGACACGTACCCCTATTGGCCTCCCTCCAACCTGGCCTCTCATACAATGTTGCTATTAATAGCACCCAGCCAATCGCAAGCACTCAATGGCAATGGCTGCTTGTCTGTCTATCTTGGGTAATTTTGGGTAATGCCGCCTGTGCCTATTTCCTGTTGCCTGCCTGTTGCCTGCCTTCCTATTGCCTATTTGGGATAATGTTGGGTAATGGCAATGGCAATGGTTATTCCGTGGGTAATGGCAATGGCGGGTGATGGCAATGGTGACGGTGGGCAATTGTGGGCAATGGAGGGTGATGGTGGGTGGTGGGTGGTGGGGAGTGGACAGATGGCAGTTGTTCCTGCATCGAGGCCTCGTGCTTTCCTCTTGCAACCTATTCCGCCTGAAACGATTTCTGGCCCAATTTCTGGCCCAATTTCCGGCACAATTTCTAGTCCACTTTCCTAAAACGGATTCCCTGTGACGAATTTCCTAAAACGGATTCTTTTCCCTGGCCCAATTTTTTGACGAATTTTTTGACGTGGGCTGTGATTCTTGAGGTCCACGTGACACGAAGATCCGTTGCCACGCCTGGCGATCCGGTTGCAACGCTCGCTTACTACCGGCACCGGATACTACCGTCACCGGATACGACCGGCACCGGATGCATTGCAAATTGCAACATCCGGACATCCCACGGGAATCCCCGGCCGTTCCTACATTAAGCTACGACGCTAATGTTCCATGCTGTTGCCCGTTGCCCGTTGCCTTTTGCCGGCTACACTTCCACTTGAAGAGGCTATAGTGGGAGGCACGGGTGTGGCCGGAAACAGGTTCGGGACTGCATGAAGGAACACGCCAGTGTCATAGTGACAGAATGAAAGACAGAAGTGGAGGCCGGAATAGGGGTTTGAGGGGGCCAGAATATTGGGTTCGTGGGCGAATGTTGGGTTCGTGGGCGAATGTTGGGTTGGTGGGCGAATGTTGGGTGAGTGGGCGAATAGAAGGAGTGGTGGGAGAGTGGAAGGGGTGGAGTGGGCTTGGATCTGGTGGGATGTAGGATTGGACCGGCGGGACGGGCCTTTCCGAGGGCATTGTTGGCGTTAAGAGGGTGCGTTGTGTTGGAGGCACCTGCACCGGGTGCATTTATGCGTGTTTCAAAGAATAGGTCGGATCGCACGTTCCGAGGGGCCCGCCGCGCACGTTCCGAGGGGTGGGTGGGCCAGTGGCCGGGGGTGGGTCAAGTGCTGCGGTATTGACGTGGTGCGAGGGTCAAGTGCTGCGGTGGTGACGTGGTGCGGTGGTGACGTGGTGCGGTAGCAGCCTCGTGTTCCGGGGGCACGTTGTGCCCTCGTCTCGCATCACCGTCGCATTACCGGGGGCACGTTGCTCATGTACTTAACCGGGGGCACGTTCGCAACACGCTAATTTTTCCCCCCCAGTCGGGTTTTCGCGCCTTAAATTGCGCATCCCCTTTCCCGACTTCCGAGGGCACGCTGCATAACCCTGCCCTTCTTGGGTGCACGTCCTCCCGGACTGTCTACAGTCCCCCGTTTGTCTGTCCCCACTACAACCCGGCTTAACCTTCTGCTCCCACCCAAACATCCCACCGCCCCTGCGGCCGGTACTTTCTGCGGCCGGCCGGGCATGTCTGGGCGCCGGGCACGTGCCCTGGACCGGGGGCAATGGCTCTTGCCTATTTGGGACTCTGAAACACCCTCGCATGGTTGCGCATGTCTCAGCCATGTTTGCGCGGCAATCATTAGCCTCTGGTGCGCGCAGCAACGCTTAGGGCAACCTTCAACTTCCCTTTGGAAAAAAGATTTTGCTCATCTTGAACACCAGCCCCTTTCCGGGCCGCCTGCCCATTTCCTATTTGGGCCGCTTTGTTTGTGACACATTCGGTGTATGCAGGGCCACCACAACCATCTGAAACAGTGACTCCACCAAACAGTGAGACACCTGAAACACAGGTGAAACACTAGTGAAACACCACTGAAACATCACTGAAACATCACTAAAAAACAGTGAGACCCAACTTTTACTGGACTTTCCACGCCACGTGACTTTTACAGATTCACGGATGAAACACGGATGAAACAAGACCAGTTTCTTTGCCATGGACCACTTTCCAATCCGGCGAAAGAAAACCGCCTCCTGGCCTAATGCAAAACACTGGGGGCGCATTCTACGCTGCATGCACCGGAGCATCGCTTGTCGACGCCGCACATTGTCTGACGCGCGGCCTGCACACGGGCGCTTCGATCCCGTTCTCTGGCCTTCTATACATGATTGGGCCCCGGGGCTCCTAACCAGGGCCCAACGGCGCCAGGGCTTAGACTCGTTCACTCCTGACTACGCTGTGATATGCACCTCGCCAATCCCAAATGTATATGCTCGTCTAAAGTGTCCAGCCCATTTTGCTTCTGTCCTGGCAGGTGCAGTCACGTGTGGTCACGTGCAGTCACCTAAGAGCATCACCAAAGTGTATCACGTGTGGAAATCACGTGCTCTTCTCGTCACGTTCATCTCGTCACGTTAATCTCGTCACGTGCTCTTCTCACACGTGATGTCACGTGTAAATATCACGTACACGTACCATGGACACGTGACTACACTCCTAGCCATGATGTTTTACAATGACATGTCAATGACTTGGGAAAAGCAAGGAATCCCCAAAAACTCATTCCTCCAAAATGTACTGCACATAAATTATTATATTGCATATAAATCATTTTCCTGCATGTTTCTTATTATACTGCACATAACTATTTTCCTACATACAGCTATACCTTCACTACGCAGTGTGGTACCCAGAAAAGCGTCAATCCTTTAGGATTAGCGTACACCTTTAATTAGACACGAGAATGGCTTGGAGTCTGCTTATCTGCAGGAACATGCTATTACTAGTCGAAACTTCCACAAGCACCTCTTCTCGTCATAACCATTCACGAGTGAACATTGCCAAGGGTTATATGTAGGAACTCCAGTCTAAAGACAGACAATTGACAGGAATTGGACAACAAGCAAAAAGTGCAATTGGACAGACAATTGACAGGAAGTGAATGTCAGGGTGTACTGGTCTATTCAACAGGTCTAGGCCTCGAGAAAAAAGGCCCCCTCCACCAGTAGAGATAACTTTTTTATTAAAGTATATAAATTGGGTGAATTACAAAGATCTCTTCTAAATAAAACAATTTGTAGCGAAATATAGATTAGTTTTTTATAGAAGTAGAGTGTAGTGAACAGGCATAAACAAATGGTATGGATGTCGAGAACGAATTAAAGTTACGCTAGGGATTCAATGTTAGTTCCTTTATATAGAAGTATATCTCTCCGCAATAAGTCAACCAACTGGGATTTTTAGTTCACTGATGATGATCCCCTTCAATAAGGTGGAAACCTCCCACCTTATATATCCCAATGACTGGCTTATATGCGACGGCTCCGACGGAGGACTGCTTTACTCCTCTTCCCCTCTGACTTAAATCCCTCATGCGTGATCCTATCAGAGGTATTGTCTTTCCAAGGACAAAGGGAGGTTCAACTCTTAACTTGGCCAGGGATTGTCTTTAGAAGAACTGGGTCTATTACAGTTATTTACCATTCCTTACTCCTCGCATCCAAATGGACTAGCTGAGAGAATGCATCGGACGCTTCAAGGCAAAACCACGTGTCTCCTAATGGATGCACAACTACAAAGTACGTTTTGGCCTGATGCACTCCGTGAAGCTGCGAGAATAATCAATTGGACTCCTGCAAGAGGCCTCAACCTGCAAAGACCAATTGACCTATGGAATGAATACGAACAACCTCCTCCGTGTGTGAAAGGAATTATCTTTGGTTCCTTGGTGTATGCAGTTCACTGAGTTCATTGACGGTGTGACGAATCATGTGCACCGCGAAAATTGTATTGAGTCTGCTGCACTCGACTCACCTTTTCGAATGTTTCTTTGATGACTCTGTTGAATTGAGAGATGGCGTTTTATTGGCCTTGGAGTTTAACTTTAACAAAGAAATCACTAGGCAAACCGTTTTCCTGTCTCTGTCTATGTTATAAACTAAACTACGAATTTGGGCGGAGAAAACCGTTGGACGGTGTAAAAACTCCGTGTGCCCAAGATTAGTAGTGGAAGTTTGGGATGTTAGAGACGCCCGGGTAAAGAGTCTTTAATCACACTAAGATCGCCGTACGACGGGATACGACGGTTTCAGTATGAAATGTTTTTGCGCGTTGAATCTGGCGTTAATGGCGGAAGGCCCAATGATCAATCTTTGTCTGAGGTCTTCGATCCTCCTTTTGGTGGGCTTTCGGTGCGTCAAGAGCG
>NLAM01001450.1:0-63373 GCA_002370325.1 Metschnikowia hawaiiensis | reverse complement strand
CCGGTGAGTTGTTACACACTCCTTAGCGGATTCCGACTTCCATGGCCACCGTCCGGCTGTCTAGATGAACTTTTTGGTTGTGGTGTCTGATTAGCGTGAATTCTGGCACTTTAACTTTACGTTCGGTTCATCCCAGTGACGTTTTTTTGGACCTTGGTTATGAGCCTTCGCGCGTTTTGAGCCCGCATCATGCCCACTCTGCTGAAATGAGCATCGCGCACTTAGTCCAACAAGAACATGGATTACAAGGTGTACGTAAACACAACCAGTGCAGATGACATGCGTCGACATCCCGTCCTAAATGGGAAAGAATGTGGCCTATTTCGGATGCGGCGTTCCCAATTGGGAAACTGAGAATTGATCGTGGATGTGAGAGAGTGCTGGAACAACACCACCTTGGTGCAGGACCCCCATGAGAAAGGACATGACTGCATTGAACAATAACCACGAAATCATAAAATTCAAAAAGGCGCACGCCGAAAACGTCCAGAAGGAAGAGGACGAGAGGGCATACGAGCGCAAGAAGGAGATGATTGAGCGTAAGGAGAGAGAACGGTTAAAGAGCCGAGAAAGCGCCAACAAAAGAGCAAAGGCCCAAGGAGATTGGCGATGAAGAAGACGAGGTGGGAGTTCTTGAAGACGAAGGAGAGGAGCGTGGGGGAGTGCCAGACGAAGACCATCACCCACCCACGGTTGATGACTTGATCCGGCAGTGGTGCTTATGTGCAGTATAGAAGCCTATATGCAGGTACCAGATAATATGCAGTACACGCGAGTATATGCAGTCCACCACCCAAACAACATCACTTTAACTGTCCCCATAATAATTCTTTAATTACTTTCTATAATTACTTTCTTATCTCTATTTGTTCTATAATCAGTTCTATAATCTCCATCGCTTCTTACACTGCACAGTAACCACCGTCGACGCGGATATCGGTGCCCGTGGTGAAGGTGGCCAAGTCACTGGCCAAGTACAAGTAGGCCCCGGCCAACTCCTCCGGTAAAGCCTCACGCCCCATAGGCGTCAAGCCCCACCACTTGGCCCGTTGCTCCGTGGGCACAAAACTCGACAACGGCGTATCGGTGTATCCCGGAGACACGGAGTTGACCCGGGCAAAACCGGCAAACTCCACGGCCAAGCCCTTGGCCATGTGCAAGACCGCAGCCTTGGAGGCATTGTAGCACGTTTGGTAGTTGGGCACGTTGGTGATGTGCGCACTCATGGAGGCGGTCATGATCAAGGAGCCGTGGCCCTTTTCCCGGAAAATCTCGCCCACCACCTTGGAGCAATTGAACACTCCATGGACATTGACGTCGAAAACACGTTTCCATTGGTCCGCGGTGGATTCCGGGTTCAAGATGGTTCCCGTGGTCCACACCACTCCGGCATTGGCAATGAACGTGTCGATGGTGCCGAAATCAGCCACAATCTGCTTGACCACGTTCTCCACGTGCGTGTAGTCGGTCACGTCCACCTGGTACGACTTGGCCTTGATTCCGTACGTTTTCTGGAGTTTTTCGTCGAGCTTGGGGTCGTACTTGAAATCCATGATGGCGACATGCAGCCCTGCCTGGGCAAACGACTCGGCAAGTGCTCCTCCGATGGCGCCGGCGGCTCCGGTGATCACCGTGACTTTTTCCTTCATCATGAACCGGTCCACGACGGTGCCGGTGATTTTGGGGGGCGGGAAGGGGACTGCGGCGGCGTCCTGGTCGGGCTTGATGATGGTATTGAATTTGGATTGAGTCATTGGAAGTTTGGGGAAGGGAGTTTGTAGAGTTTGTGTGGTAGAGAGTTTGTGTGGTAGAGAGTCTGGTGCTTTTTTGGCGGCGAAAAATGCGTTGGATATGCCCGGTTTATATACCCAGAGCTGCCCCATTTCTGGGGTTGGCGAGATGCGCCGAGAATCTTCCCGGATTGGCAGCACCGGTGGATCAGTGCGTCGTGCAGAAAAAGAAACGCGCGTGATCGTTCATGCAGGATGACCTCATTGCATAAGCGAGATCTTGACACCACATCAAAGCGCCAAAGCAGTCCTGAAACAGGCGACAAACCGGAAACACCTGAAACAACCAAAAAACTGAAACACCAGAAACACCCAATTTGGGGAGGTCACTTTAGTGCATATAGACCCGTGCCTTCCGGCGAATAGCAGCACCGCCACGTTCCACCGCACTTCCGTACACCAACGGATCGTAGGGCCGTACACCAGCCCATACGTAACCGTGCACCACCGGAGCCACCGGAGCCACCAGCCCCGACAAATTGCAATCGAGGCCCGGACACCCGTACACCAGGCAACCTCAGTCGAAAAAGCCCCCAATGAAAACGGCATTCTTTTCATTGGAAAAACAAATGAATCTGGTTGGCTTGCAATCCTGCAATTCCGGCAACCACATCCAACTTTTCCTGTATTGTGAAATCGTCCTTGGGGCACTTTTAGACGTCCCATTTCTGGCGAGTTCCGAGGGGCTGCGCCAATTCCGGGGGCTGCGCGAATTCCGGGGGCCCAATACCATATCCATCAAAATAGTCTGTTTCAATGCCGGCTTCGATCATACCATGATCACTTTTTCTCGACGCCGTAGTAGTCTTCCAAGTACCGGATCTTCTCCTCCGGAACTTCTCCATCTTGAGGTTCTCCTCCAGAAGTTCTCCTCCTTGAGCTTCTCCTTCAACTGTATCTCACCGTCATCCACTTTTCCACGCAACTCTTTGATAATCCTCTGGCGGGCCCATCTCCTCCTTTATCGAATTAAACTCATGGTTCATGTCTTCTCTTCCACAATGGCACGCAGATTCCGAAGCTTGAGTTTCTCGAGTACTCGTCGCTCCTCTGCCTGAACCCACCGTCTCCTCTCCAGATCCTCATACTTCATATCCTCTCCAGATCCTCATACTTCATGTCCTCTCCAGATCCTCAAATTCCATGTCCCTTCCATATCCTCTCCATATCCTCATAATTCATAGCACATAATTCATAGCACATAATTCATATCCTTTCTATGCTGCGTGTTAGTGTAAACTTTCGCGTAAAAGGAACACCTCTCTCGATCTTGTCTGATAACTCCAATAAGTATGGCACTTTAGTGATCATCTGGGAGTCACTGTATATTCTGGTTCCTCTTTAAACCAGTACTTGGAAATGCCCTTCTCTTTGTCAAACTGAGCTGATGATTCTGGCTGATATTTTGATTGATGATTCTGGCTGATATTCTGACATGAGAGGCGGTTTCGTGGCCTTTTATATATTCCCTTAGCTAGGAAGCACGCCTCCACTCTGATTCCCACCGATTTATCTGCCTGCAAAATAATCTTTTGTCCGACGCCCGGCGTTCTCTGCTCTATTCCCAAGAATCCCGGCGATCTCTGTCCTTATCCCCAAGAATATTCGGCGATCTATCCGATCTCCTTCCGTGATCAGAGAAAGCATGGTAGTAATTGTAGAGGCTCCAGAAGAGAAGTGGAAAAAGGAAGGAAGGAGAAAAAAGTGGGGATATGCTGCCTTTTATATTGGTGCATGAGGGGTGGTCCTTTTGTGCATGCGCATGGACGGCGAGCGCCATGTTTCAGAGTTTGCAGCCATGTGCGTTTGTGAACAGAAAATGTATATAAATACGAGGCTCGCTCCCCGAAAAAACACAACCATATTTTTTTTTGATGCGGTGAAGAGACCAAAAACGAAACGTCATTTTTAATACTTCTGCATGGTTCAACTAGGGAAGCATATCAGTTGGATTAGAGGTAGTTGGAGAAGGCAGTTGGAGAAGGCAGTTGAAGAAGGCAGTTGGATTAGAGGCAGTTTGAGAGTGCAGATAGTCTTTCCAGTATCAGAAGCTCTTTATACTTGGTCTCTACATAATCCTGGCTTTTGGGCTCCTCTACTTTCTGTTCAGATTTCTTGGCCTTCTTGTCGTCGCTGATAAGAGATCCCGTGTCCTGGATGCGCTCGAGCTCCTGGAGAATCTCGTCCTTTTCGTCGATCTCCTGGAGATTCTTGTCCCTTTCGTCGAGATCTTGGAGCATCTTGTCCTTGTGATTAACCTTCTTCTGGTCCAACTCCTTGTGGGCATCTACTGCCTTTATTGCTGGATATTCTCAGCTGATGGCCACGAGAACATTAGCTGATTGCTAGGCTGGAAAGCCCATGTGCATGATGTATATGCACTCTGCCGTCTACCGTTGCAAGGTCCGTCATCAGTCTTGGTCCAAGGTTTTCGAAGTGTCTCTAGCTCTGCGAGTTTCAAGTTTGGCTTTTGTATTGCTGCTGATTACAGACAGCATTGATACCAGACAAAATCTATACCAGACAGAATCGAAACCAGTTTGGTTTGGCACTGGCCACAGACCTGCTTCATTCTACTCTAATGTTCAATGGAGTGTCTACATCCAATACTACACTACCATATCACTTGGCGATCCTGGAGAGAAGTGATTGGTATACTCCCTGATACTCCATACTCCCTCTTGGACACTATTCTTGGGTCAGAACCAGAAATGTTCATACACATCTGGAAGATGGTGGCTGGGAGTACTGGTGGAGGTGAACAGAGTGTGGAAGCACCAGATTCTGTGGTTAAACTCCTGGTCAAATGCACTTTCCTGGTGTACTGATGCACCGGCCCAAAGAATCCAATATCTCAGCATACCCAGGATGGTCATCTGGAAAAGACCCAGTCTAGACTCCTCTAAGCGTTTTTTGTCTTGTCTTGTCTTGTCTTGTCTTGTCTTGTCTTGTCTTGTCTTGTCTTTTTGCACTGCCTTTTTCGAATAAAGGAACAAGAAGAGATTGGTCTCAAATCACCCAATGGATCAAGACCTGGCCAATAATATTCCATCATGGTAATGAGCCTGCATAATCCCAGGACCCATGAAACATTGAAACAATGAAACAACGAAATAGTGAAACGTTGAAAGAAGGAAATGAGGAAACAACGTAATAGTGTGGCACTTCAAGATACGTGCGTGGATCCTCTCCACGTTGGGACCTGCACAATGGGTATCGTAAACTGAGTTCACGCGCTCATAACCATAAACTAAAAGCCCATAGAACCCCCCAACTATGGAGCTGGGAAAAACAAATTCTCATCTAAAACATAACCAATTTAAATAATTAAACCTCCACTTATAACCTTGAACATGAACCCCGAAACCAATCGAACCAAAATGATGATGATCTGCCCCGTACCGGCTCCGGCCTTATGTGCAGGAAATTGCTTTATCTCCTGCACACGGGGTGCTTCCGCGCATCGCACCCCCGAGCAGCAAGCAACGCATCCCGTACTCCCTGCAGGCAGCGCGTGGGGCGCCCCACGTCCAGGTATAAATACCGCCCTCGTCCCCCCCCCCCCAAACCTCGCTTCTTTTCCATCGGAGACCAAAGGAATGAGCGACCAGTTCCTTGAGCTCCTAACCGCAGAAGAGCGCCGGCTCTTCGAAAACAAGCAACGCTCCAAGTACCACAAACGCTGGGGTACGTATTTAAGTGAGCGGCAATGGGCCACCGTCAGGGAGGACTACTCGGCCTCCGGCAGTGCATGGGACGACTTCTCCTTTGACGATTCCCGCTACAGAACGTACCGGTGGGGAGAGGATGGATTGGGTGGTTTTTGTGATACCCACCAATTGGTGAATTTGTCGATGGCGCTATGGAATGGCGAGGACGACATTTTGAAGGAGAAGTTGTTTGGGGTGACCAACTCGCAGGGCAACCATGGAGAGGACGTCAAGGATCTTTACTATTACTTGGACAACACTCCGACGCACCTGTACACCAAGTTCTTATACAAGTACCCCCATGCCAAGTACCCGTATAAGCAGTTGGTGGAGGAAAGCGGCAAACGCACGCTTTTGGAGAAGGAGTACAAGTTGACGGATACCGGGATTTTCGACGAAAGCAGGTATTTCGATGTGGTGCATGAAGTGGCCAAGGCCGATGATGATCCCGAGGAATTGCTTTTCCGGATAACTGCCTACAATCGGGGCCCCGACCCGGCGCCGTTGCATATTTTGCCCCATGTGGTTTTGAGAAACACCTGGTCCTGGGGCACCGAGGAGAGCCACAAGGCCAAGCCGCATTTGCGGGCCGTGGATGACCATACTGTGGAGGTGGACCATGCCAAATTCGGCAAGCGGTACCTTGTTTTCGCCCCTGCGCCGGGCGTCAACGATAACTCGCCGGACGTGGAGCCCAAGTTGTTGTTCACGGAAAACGAGACCAACCTGAAGGCTTTGTATGGCCAGGAGAACTCGTCCAAATACACCAAGAACGCCTTCCACGAGTATGTGGTTGCCAACGACGAGTCTCTGATCAACCCTGAAAACGAGGGAACCAAAGCTGCTGCGTTCTTTTCCTTTGACAAGGATGGAGGGGTTCCTCCGGGTGATTACGTCACGATCCGGTACAAGCTCTCGAAAGAGCACCAGGAAATCGACGAGTTTGAGTTTGATAACATTTTCGGAAGACGCCAGGATGAGGCCGATGCCTTTTACTGGAAGGTGACGCCCTTACCACTTTCGGACGACTTGAGACAGGTCCAGAGACAAGCATTTGCTGGGTTATTGTGGACCAAGCAGTTCTACCACTTTGTGCATTCCTATTGGTCCAGTGGTGACCCCAACACTCCTCCACCGCCGGAAAACAGAGCCAATGGACGGAACAAGGAATGGAAGCATTTGTTCATCGACGACGTGTTATCCTTACCGGATAAGTGGGAATACCCGTTCTTTGCTGCTTGGGATACAGCCTTCCACTGCATTCCCTTTGCCATGATCGACCCCGAGTTCGCCAAGAATCAGTTGACCTTGTTGACCAGAGAGTGGTATATGCACCCGAATGGGCAATTGCCGGCATACGAGTGGAATTTCTCCGACGTCAACCCTCCAGTGCATGCGTGGGCCACTTACCGAGTGTTCAAGATCGAGAGGAAGATGTATGGCGTGGAGGACTTGGATTTCTTGGAGGGGGTTTTCCAGAAACTCTTGATCAATTTCACCTGGTGGGTCAACCGGAAGGATCAAGATGGAAACAACTTGTTTGAAGGTGGGTTTTTGGGGCTCGACAATATCGGAGTCTTCAACCGGTCCGAGCCTTTACCCACCGGAGGAACCTTACAGCAATCCGACTCCACGGGGTGGATGGCATTCTACTGTTTGCAGATGTTGAACATTGCGTTGGAGTTGGCCAAGTCCAGGCCCGTGTACGAGAACATTGCGTCCAAGTTCTTTGAGCATTTCTTATTGATTGCCGATGCCATGTCTTATATGGGAGCATCGGAAGGCCACCAGACGCCAACGGAGCAGTCGTTGTGGGACGAAAAGGATAAGTTCTACTACGACGCCATTCATTTCGGCGACCACACGACCTCGTTGCCGATCCGGTCGTTGGTGGGTTTAATCCCATTATATGCGTCGTTGACGTTGGAGCCGGAGTTGTTGAACAAGTTCCCATCGTTCAAGAAGAGATTGGACTGGTTCATTGAGAACAGAAGAGACGTGGCGGAGCGCAACATTGCGTCCATGTCCAACCGAGGCGTGGGCGAGCGGTTGTTGTTGTCGTTGGTGAACAAGGAACGGTTGGTGGCGATTTTGGAGCGGATGTTGGACGAAAAGGAGTTTTTGTCCGAGTACGGCATCCGGTCGTTGTCGAAATACCACGAGGACCACCCGTTCGAGTTGGACGTGCACGGCCAGAAGTACGAGGTCAAGTACTTATCGGGCGAGTCCGATTCCGGCATGTTTGGAGGAAACTCCAACTGGCGAGGCCCCATTTGGTTCCCCGTCAACTTCCTCTTGGTGGAGTCCTTGCAGAGATTCTACCTCTACTACGGGAACGACTTGAAGGTGGAGTGTCCCAAGGGATCTGGGGATTACCTCAACTTGGCGCAGTGTGCACAGGAGATCCAGCACCGGCTCATCCACTTGTTTGTGCCGGACGTGGACGGCAACAGAGCGTGCAACGGCGGAAACGAGTTGGTGGACCAGGACCCCCATTTCAAAGAATACGTGCCCTTCTACGAGTACTTTGACGGAGATACCGGCCGTGGGTTAGGGGCCTCCCACCAGTGTGGCTGGACAGCCGTTGTGGCCAAGTGGATCCACGACAATGGAGTCACATGCAGAACCCCCAAGACCCCCAAGGTGGCCCATCCCGAAAGACGCAACTCCGTGCACTCTTTTGAGCGGGACGAAGGAGAGGAAAAGGACGAGGAGCTCGTCAAGCAGTTTGCTCCGAAAGCAGGGCCTTTCCCCGGCAAATTGATGCGGCGAAGAAGTGGAAAGTCGTTGTTGAACTTGACGATCCATTCGCTCGATCTCGGCGAGGACGAAGAGACCGATGCGTCCAAACCCGACGTGGCCCAGTTCGAGGATATGCAGAACGTCACGGCTGAAGTGGTGGGGCAGCAGTTGGGCTTGAGACCCACGGAGTCCCGGGGGTCCAGCGAGTCCAAGGCGTACGATGCCAATTTGGTGGACCAGATCACCGAGGCGTTCAAGAAGTACAAGATGAGAACCGATGAGGACGAGGGCGATGAGTTTGAAACAAGGCACTAGCCAAAAGAGCAGCTAATACCGAGCCAAACAGAGCCAAAAGCGGAAGCCAATCCCGAGCTACTACTCACTCTGTTCACATTCAAGCAGTGCATGGAAGTACAGTTGATGATTTCCAGTGGTTTATTTCAAACCACTTGTACGTGGCTGCCGAACATCAGTTCACCACTTTGCTAGTAATTCAATTCTCCATTACTTCGAACCGTAGAATTTATGGAACAGTAGAATTTATGGAACCGTAGAATTATGGACCCGTAGAATGTAAATCCTGGTTTTAAGGATATAATATTTTTAGAATATATAAATAATATTAATATAAAGCTTAAGACGAATATTCCTAATCTATTTAATAATATAGAATGTCCTAGTATAGAACTATTAAATTAAGATCAGGAGCCAAAACTGTAAGGTATAGATTACACAATAAAACTGGTTTCTTAAATCTTTTTAATGATGTTGTTATAAATATAATATTGATTTTATTCAACCTACAGATTTAGATTATTCAAATGCAGAATATATCAAAATATATTAAGATTATTATTAGATGATAATGAAGAAATCAAATAAACCAATAGCGCACCCATTAAAAATATAAGAATGAAGCTCTTGATGTATNATGCAGAATATATCAAAATATATTAAGATTATTATTAGATGATAATGAAGAAATCAAATAAACCAATAGCGCACCCATTAAAAATATAAGAATGAAGCTCTTGATGTATTATGTAAACCAGGTAATAATCAAGAGTCGCTTTTTATATAAACCTATAATTATTAAGATGAGATAAATATATATAAAGGGCCATCGTTGACCAAAAAAACCGAAATGAACATGTAGATATATCTAAATATTGATTGTTAGGTTTAATAGAAGGTGAAGGTTCTTTTAACTTTTGAAGAAAAGATTTAAGACCTAATTTTGCTTTATCTTTAACTGAAGCTCAATAATATTTACTATTGAGAATTAAAGATTTTATAATTGAAGAATTAAATTTTGATGAATATTCTTTATTTCAATTAAATAATAGTTCTAATATTGTGATTAATTATAATAAAGCTAGAAATAAATCTAAACCAAGTTATACATTATTAATAACAAATAAACTAATTTTAAAGAATTACTTCTTACCTTATTTAGGAGCTTTAGATGATATGTTTATTTCTAAAAAACATAATGACTTTAAAAAGTTAAATCTATTAACATTAGCAGTATATAATGGTTTACATTTAAATAATGAAATGAAAGAGATTATTTTAAATATAAGTTATACAATGAATAATTATAATTTATCTAACAGTAAAATAATACCTCCTAAAAATGAAACCGATTATAATATATCTGGAGATATTAAGATATTACTTAATAATATAACTAAAAACCCTATATTTAAATATTTAAATGATGGTAGAGTTATTAATTTATTAACTAATAAAATGGTTCATCAGAATCAATCTTGTATCTATAAGATAACTAAAATTTATAATGATGATTATCTATTATTTTTAACTTTAAAAGATGTATCTAAATATTAGATAGAAGATTAAGTAGATTATTAAATAATGAATTATCAAGTAATAATAAGTTACCTATTATAGGAAATTATTATTTACAACGTATAAAGATCTATAATTAATATTTTAAAATTAAATGTCAAATAAAATTGACAGATGAGTGTTAATGAATTACCATTTACATGGGTTAATATAATTCATACTATTAAATATTAATAGTGACAAGAATACAATCGAATAACACTCAACCTTTCATAAAGGATAATTTACATAAGGCAATATGTATTTTATATCGCTATAAATAAATGGTGAAAACGGTTAATGACATCTTAGTTAAAGACTGTCGGCAGTTGTATATGTCGCTACAGACTGGTTCACCGAGGTTAGACTGAAATGTCCAAATTGATTTATCTTTATACACCTAATAATAAAGAAACCTTATAGAAATAAGCAAATATATATATTTGAGACTCCGACTGTACATTAAACAAGTTAATATAAAAATGACCTCATCCTTTAGGATATTTTACCTATATCTTTAGATAGATTCTTAAAATGATTATTACTAATTCCTTCCAGAGTTTCTTTGTCTATACCTGAAGTCATATTTGCTGGTTTTGATTCTATTATTCCATAGGCCGATTTTAAAACATCTATATTATGAATTCTATCCTTATTAATGAAATTTTATCGTTTTATTTGTCTTTAGCTAATTGTTCTAATTTCTTTAATCCCTCAGGAATAAATGCCTCAGGAATAAATGCCTCAACTATAATTTCTATACTCCTTCATTCGATTATGAGTCCACAGAAATCTCTTTACTACGAGTATTCCGTAACCTCCATCCTTTCACATTTCAGGTAATCCCGAATTCTTAGTGTCTCCCCTTACTTTCATTAACTAATGGAAATAATAATAACCCTATACTATTTGCTAATATTAATAATAATAAATAGTTAATTCATTATTAATGGTTATTATCCCTTTAGCATCCATTAATCCTGGAGATAATAACAAAGTGTTTTTATATATTGTATTGTATTATATTAATAAACCTATAATTAATAAGATCATTAAATTATAAGAAGTTAAACTAAATCAATTCTCATTTCATTTTTTTATAAATCTAGATCATATTTTATCATATGTCTCGGGAGATATAACTCCCAATCTCTTTAAATCATATAATTCATTGATAATTAAAAAGATTAAATTTAAAGTATTCTGTAAAAAAAGAGAATAAATATATGATAATTAAAAAAGATAAAATTTGTAATATTCAAGAAGAAATTGATATTTTAACTACTATACTAATATATGCAGGAATATAAGTAGGTGCATAATTATATAATAATGCTCTAATAATATATAACTTATATCTATATAAACATATCATTATCTACAGATTATTTATATATTAAGATATCTCTATTATTATCTTTCTTTATTTATTTAAATTTAACCACAATGGGATAAATACTGTGAAGTAGTATTATCATAACCAATTAGATCATATAGTCAAAATATCGTATTGAGGAATCGAACCCCACACCTTCCGTTTACAAAACGGACGCTATGCCTGGCTAGCTTATATTTATGGAACTGTAGAGGGTACTGTCTGGTGCTTAGAGTAGGTCCCTTTTCCTGCATGTAGTATCACGTGCCTATAGCTCACGTGCTAAAATACACGTGCCTCGCACGTGCTCGCGCACGTGCTTATCACGTACATTATACAACACCGCATTCAGGGGGAGAGGAACCACATGAGTGAACTCTTTAGCACCTACGAAACCGACTTCCAGCTCGCCATCCAGGAGGCCAGCAACAAGCTCCACGCCGGCGCGGATGCAGGCCAGCCCCAGGACACGATTCCGGCGATCCAGGCGGCGCTCGACGAAGCGCAGGAAATCATTGAGCAAATGAACCTCGAGGTGCAAAACATGCCGGCCAACACCCGGTCGTCGTTCAACGCCAAGATCCGCCAGTACCGTATGGAGGTGGGCGAGCACCAAAAACAAGCGGCGCAGCTTTCCGACACCCACAACCGAAGCCAGCTTTTTGGCGCCAGTTCCAGGTACAGAGACGAAATCGACGGGGACGAAAGTGGTGGAAATGGAAACTCGGCGTACGATTCGCAGCGCAAAAAACTCCTCCAAAGCAACGCCTCGTTGGAGCGCAGCTCGGACCGGCTCCGCGAATCGCAGCGCATCGCCAACGAAACCGAGGGTATCGGCGGAAATATTCTAAACGATTTGAGGGCGCAGCGCGAGCAAATCCTCAACCTGCGCAACACGTTGCTGGCCGCAGACAATTACGTGGACAAGTCGATCCAGACGTTGAAGTCGATGTCGCGGCGGATCACGGCGAACAAGTTCATTAGTTATGCGATCATTGGCGTTTTGGTGGTGTTGATTTTTTTGGTGTTGGCTAGTAAGTTTTGGTGATTCGGTTCGAGAATCGAGAATCGATTCGAGAAGCGAAGAGAAGTGATTCCAGAATCTTGGAATCGAGAAGCGATTCGAAGATTCGGAGAGAACCAAAGAGAAGTGATTCCAGAATCGAGAATCGATTCGAGAAGCGAAGATTCGGGGTCGGGATTTCAATAACTAAGAACCGAAGAGAACCGAAGAGAACCGAAGAGAACCGAAGAGAAGTGATTCGAAGATTCGAAGAGAAGCGAAGAGAAGTGATTTCAGAATCGATTTGAGAAGCGAAGTGAAGTGATTACGTTTTTGTTGACATAAGAGTCAGTCTTCAGGTCGTAGACCGCTTCTGGCCACTCCTCGGTGTAGTAGTACAAGTTACCTCTTAAGATTCTCCACAAGATCTGCTGCAATGTGGCGACCTTAGTTCTATCGATAACACCACTTATGAATCGGGCATGGAAGTCAGTGGCACCACCAAGCTCCAATTGAGACAACCGGGCATCACTCTCGTTGATTTCGGAGGCAGGCCCGCCATTTTCATGCATGAACCTCGGGACGGCCTGAATGGTGTACTTGAATTGCTTCAAGTCGGACTTCTTGGTGTTCAAGGACTCGGGATTGTCAGCAAAGTCCAGTGTTCTAGCCTCCAAAAGAGCAGCATTTTGCAGGTACACGTTGATTTCGGACTGGGGCCCAATGTCTTGTTCGTCCGAGTAAGGGTAAATGACGGCTTCGATTTGCTGCTTGTCAAGAAGCAGCTTGAGGTAAGTGTACTGGCGTTCCATCTCGTCGAGTTTTCTCAATTCCAGCACAAAGGATCTCTGGAACAAGCGAAGAGGTCCGAAGAGAATCGATTCGAAGATTCGAAGAAAAGCGAAGAGAAGTGATTTCAGAATCGAGAATCGAGAATCGATTCGAAGATTCGAAGGTTCGGGGTCGGGATTACGAGAACCAAAAATTCGGGATCGGGATTTCAACAACCAACAAACAAGAAGCGAAGAGGTCATTGAGAACCAAGAAGCGAAGGTTCGGGTCGGGATTTCAAGAACCGAAGAGAATCGATTCGAAGATTCGAAGAGAAGCGAAGCGAAGTGAAGAGAATCGAGAATCGTGAAGCGAACAGAATCGAAGCGAAGATATGGGGTCGGAAAAAACAACCAAGAACTTAGAACCCCGAATTGAAGAGAATTGAAGAGCTGTTAAAAATTATCCCGGTGTTCCATTTCCAGAAATCCACCACTTCCACACATCGCAAGCGATTCGTATTTGGTGCATTTCGCGATGAACCTTTCGAAGAAACAAAGGAAAGGCTCCGAGTGGAGTCGAGGCTCCGAGTGAAATTAGGGCTTGGACCGCAGGCATTTGAAAAGACCAGAGTTGCGTTGGGTGTCTGATGCAAACGATAAAGGAAAATCTCTCGATACGGAAAGAGCCGGGTTCAATTTTTTTAAAGAAATTATTAGTTTCGATTCCAATGGATCTTTAGCATCGGATCATCGCAACAGAACCAAGCGTTCAAATGCCCAAGATAAGGGTATCTCCATCGGATAAATGGAATCTCAAGATTTGAGCCGAAGAGAAGTCAGCCGAGAATCGAGAATCGAGAATCGAGAAGTGAAGATGAGCAAGACTACGGTATTTTGATGGAGTATACAGGACTCCAGAGGAATACAGACGATAGAAAACCTGGAGAACCTGGGGAACCTGGAGAACCGAGAACCTGGAGGAAACTAAAAAATCTCAAAACTCTAAAAATCTCAAGAGTCGTGGATCTGGGGTTTCCAAATACAAAGACCAGTCCAGGCTCTTGTCATACTTTCGCCTGAGACGTTCATCCGCAACAGCATCGTTTCCACTCACTCATTCAGCAGTGCATGTTCTCTTTACAAATTACCATTTTAATTTTTCAATTTTTCTACGGTCATCATTGACACTTCAGTGAGTCCTTAAATCCCATTTTCCCCAAATACAATTCTCTACTCTGTATACTATTAATTAGTAACTCTTTTTGGCAATATTACTACTCAACTGTACTACTCCATTTCTACTGTACTATTCTACTATACACTACTACTATACACTACTATGTTTTACTCCTAGATCACCACTCCACAGCATTATATACAGCTAATTGAACACTGTAGTATATACAGCTAATTAAGCACTGTAAGATGTACAGCTAATTAAACACTGTAAAATGTACAGCTAATTAAGTACTGTAAAATGTACAGCTAATTAAGCTCAAGATATGCTGCTCTATCAAGTTTCTGTTCTCCTCAAGTTTCTGTTCTCCTTAAGTTTCTGTTCTCCACAAGTTTCGGTTCTCCTCAAGTTTCTTCTTCCCCAAGTTTCTGTTCTTTCTCTGAAAAAACCTATTGTGTGGACATGTGCTCTTTCCGAAAAATGTCGAGCCTGTTCTGTGAAAGATATATCTTTGAAATAAGAAAGAGTCTCGAGGATCATCAAGAAGAAAAAGGTTTGTCATTCAAGGAAGAAGAAAGGATTCAAGGAAGAAGAAATGTCTGGGAATCTGGAATTCTAAGATTTTGGGAATCTGGTTGTTCATATTGTAGGCATGGAATTGACTCCCAATGTCCCGAGTTTTCCCATCTGATTCTTCATTCTTGTCAACTTGAAGAAATGCGTTTTCCCATTTGATTCTTCATTCTTGTCAACTTGAAGAAATGCGTTTTCATTGGGACTCATTATGTCATTGGTGGTTGGATGTCCTCCTTCATCTTCCCTAAGGCAGTGGATGCAATATTACAACCGCATTGGTAAGTCACCACTTGATAACCTCAGCTTGGCTTTTAAATCTCTAGAACAGCAAAACTCCCATTTATCTCGAATCACCCAATCTTGAAAGCGTCGCTAGAAAGCTATATCTTTTTTCACTTATCCCGTAGTCCCACGGGTGTTTTCGAATGTGGGTCAAAATGGCACAAAAATCTCTACACTTGTCATAATTTGAATAAGCCTCACCCTCTCGTATCCAATTATACTCGCCAAAAAGGGTACAAGCGTAAAATAGAAAGTTGGTGATTTGTTCTTGGTCAAGCTCGAAACTAGTGGCTTTGATAAAGGATGCAAAGGAAACACCACCATTATACAGTCCCAATGGTCCCCAGCTTTTAAGCAGACGATTGTTTTCCATAATAAAAAAAAAAAAAAAAAAAAAAAGCATAGCATCTCTGGATTCCCCAATTTCTTTTCCCACAAGATCTAATTGATTGAAACTCTAATTTGTACCGATTTTTCCGAATAAATTCCTCCGCCGTTTTCCATTTCCACCAGATTTAAGAACTCACATATTACAACTGTCCATTTCAGAATCTTTTTTACTTATGTTTCCTTACCAACTTTTTCTATTTCTCGTTCTTGAATATTTATTAATCCTTTCTTAAGCATTGTATATATGTACTGAAGATTTTTATTTTCATTTATTATTAATTTCAAATGATCCATTGAATCCATATAATAAGTTCAACGGCCTGTCTTTTGACTTTTCGCATGGGGTGAGAAAGAGGCTTCATTTTCCCTTCAACCATTGCAAATAAACCCAATGGGAGAGCTGAAAATTTTGAATATCTATCACTTAACTGAGGCTCACTGAGATTGTTTCTCTTCTTTCGTCAATGCCACTATCATTGTGCAGGTAAAATTCTTCGAAACGATTGTCCAGGTAAAATTCAATAGTACATGTCATTATTCTCAAGAATATGTTTGTTTCGTGATTCTCTATACTAGTTACTATATTATAGTTAGTAAAGTTTTTTATGTAATAGTATTATTCTTCCTGGTAGCGTATTATGACTGAATATCACCAGCCCTTCGAGAAAACATTCGGACAAAGCATTCATTGGGGTTTTGGATTTCCAGTATCTTCGTCAAGTGCACTGGATGAAGATATTACAGGAATTTTGGGCTTATTCGTACACCCTAAGGTACTCAATATATACGCCAAGAAGAATTGGACTACGCTAGTGCTTCTGCTCTACTACCGTAAGACTATAACTGTAAAGGGTTACGAATACTAGTACTTCGAGTGGTACTGCACCCAGCGCTTCGCCAGTAGTATTGTTACAAACCAGTGGTTAATGTTAGACCATATGTTGGACCATAAAAAAAAAAAAAGCTGGACAATTCTGGATTGGTTCTGGTAATACAGTCGAGGCTTATTTACTGAAACATGGACATTGGTTTTATATACATTGGTTAGATCTACATTGGTTAGGAGCACTGAAGGAATGATTTCTAGTTATTTTCTGGTTAATACGTTCTCATTAGTGCACTGGCCAATTACATGATACGTCTACTTTTATATCTATGGTCTAGTTATACTTTTGCCCACATATCTGATGGTCACTTCTGGGGGAGCTGGGCCCGTTTTTCCTTGCGCTTATAGTGAAGCACAAAGAGAGAGAAGTTGGTGGTTCGGCCATCGCCAAGCTCCTCCTCGAGCTTCTTGACGTCTCGGTAAAGCTCACTATACGCATAGTGGAGCGTGGTGCGAGGGTCGTCCACCTCATCCACAACGATCACGTTCTTCCCCACCAAAAATGTCCAAGTGCAGGGCCAAGGGCTATTTCTTGTTTTAACGTTTGTTCTTTTTTTCAGCTGTGTTCTTTTTTTCGGCTGTCACCCGTCATGGTCTTGGTCGTTTGAGAATGATCATGCTTCCCGGTGTGACTTTTCTAATTCAGTCTATCTCCATTTAAATCAGGAGATTATAAATTTTGGCAACGGTCTCATCTGACTGCTCCTCGGTTCTCCTCTCTGCTTCTTCCTCAATAATGCTCTCCTGTAACTACTCACTATTCGTCTTCATGGTCATCACGTTCGTCTTCATGGTCATCACGTTCTTCTTCCTGGTCCTCCCTCTGTCTTCGGCTGTCTCCGTAAAATTCTTCGAAAGGATTGTCCAGGTAAATTTCTTCGAAAGGATTGCCCAATATCTGATGGTCACTTCTGGGGGGATCTTACCCAATGAGAAGTCTGGAACCGCAAGTTCATCGATTGATGAAGGTAGTTCAAATGAATTGAATTGCTCATTTAGGAATTCCTTTATGTTTTGAGGATTTGTCGATTCTTGTTTTCCATTTTTAATCGAAAAATTGACAAGATTTTTAAATCGAGAGCCTTTGATTTGGGTATATTTCTCTTTTCCTTCATATAAAGCAGGTAATAAAAATGCACTACTGTAGCTTAAAAAGTCTTGAATATTATACTAGGGAATATAATTATTTGTAAATTCATAGATGAATTGGGAAGAATTAATGTAATGAATGGGTTAGAATGCAAATATTTCCGTAATAGGAAAAAACATCTTAATGTGGCTTCTTAATATAAAGACTGTCTAATAACTGAAAAAATTGCCTTGTCTAATTGTCTAATTACTGCATACTATGTATCCTCCAAAAATTGTCTAATTCTGTCCATTCTGTCTTGTCCATTCTGTTGTCCGTTTGTCTAAATACTGCATACTGTGCAAATACTGCCCATTACCTACTGCTACTGCCTACTGTCTATGCTGTTTTACATACCTTTTTGAAACTGGGCGATGGTCTTAATACTCTAAAAAGTGTTAATCTTCAGTAAATCCTGAATATTTAGATGGTCCTGCATATAGACCAAATGAACCCCACCGAGTCCAGTTCACCCCTTAACAATTTAATAATCTCGTAAGCGACAGCTTCACTTTTTTTTTAAATTTCACCTTCAAATTGTAGTCAAAAATTCACCTTCTCCTTGTTATCGGCTTTAATTGTTAGGGCAATGTGTTATATGCAGGACGCGAAAAACCCGTACATCCCAGAGCCCACTCCTCATACTTCCATCCTCCACCCCATACACTTTAAAAAAAAAATATTCATGGAGTGTATCGTATGCGGGTCCTTCTCTATACTGTATACACTCCCTGCCACCTATACTGAGATCTACACTCTGCATAGTATACTCTATACTTTGCCAAACACTTATATACACGCTCCTGCACTTTGTTTATCTTCTATTCCGTATGCAGTCTCAACCACTACCTCCAATTTTTTTTCCTACTTCTGCAATGCTTTCGCTTTGTATTTTCTGGTGAAATTGGGGGGTGTTTTCCAGAATCCGGCGGGTCGTGCGCGGCCCAATTTCCCCATTAGTATGCGCAAAATCTCATTAGCTGAGGCATCGGTACGCCATCTACTATGCACAGACTTGGAACGAGCTCCATTGGGTTTTTGACGCAGGGTGTTAGAAGTGGTCACGTGGCGGCCGGAACTCGTAACCTCGGATCTGTCCTCGGATCTGCCCTTGGTTCCGCCTCCGGTTCTGCCTCCGGATCTGCCCCCGGTTCCACCTTCGGATCCGCCCTCGGAACCACCCTCGGACCCTTCTCCGGTTCTACCCTCGGATCCACCCTCGGAACCACCCCCGCTTCTAATACGGGGACAAGCCGGCCCGGATCTCATGGCGCCACCAGGTATTTCACCACAAAAGCCACCCCGGCCCCCGGAATATACCCCATCTCCACCGGGCTTGCATGTAATGGCCCCGGTATGAGTGGCCGCACGCCAAACCCGTGCACCTCGGCACTAGGTGCAGTGCGGGCATTCACCTCAACGTCTTCGCTCCTGCACAACCACCTCCATAAACCCAACGAGGGAGAAGAGCTCCACGTGACGTTCATCTCCAAAGACGGCGCGCAGCAGACTTTCGAGGTGGCCGAGGGCGACAATATCTTGGACATTGCCCAATCATATAACTTGGACATGGAGGGCGCATGTGGCGGGTCGTGCGCGTGCCTGACGTGTCACGTGATTGTGGACCCGGAATTCTACGACGAGATCCCCGAGCCCGACGACGACGAAAACGATATGTTGGACCTTGCATTTGGGCTCACGGAAACCTCGCGGTTGGGCTGCCAGGTGAAAATGTCCAAGGAATTGGACGGCATTCGTATAGCGCTCCCGGCCATGACCCGGAACTTGCAGTCACGTGACTTCAACTAGGCCGAACCCGAGGCCGAATCCGGACTTCCTCCCTTAGAGCATGTATATATTTAGTAGTGTTTATAAGTATTAATCTTAGCTTTCATACTCTTGGTCTGCCAGTAAAAAACTCATAAAAATTAAATGAGTGCTAATAATCTCCATCATTCTTGGACAGAAAGACAGGACAAAAAGACAGGACAAAAAGACAGGACAAAAGTATCCGGTAGTTAGGGCCAATATGGGCACCGCACTACCATTCTAGTACTCCGTACATCCGGCTCAAGCATCCATCTTAATCAGTACTTTTCCGAATTGATCACCGATTGTTTCGTAAAGTATTCAGGTCCCAAACACCTTAAGAAATCACCAATACCGATAAATCCACCAGTAAAAAATACTATGGACATAAAATATGTGTACACTCGAGTCACATGATTTCGTACGTTAAACCTCTTTCTTCTTTCCATACATTTAATTGTGTTCTCGATCAGAAAGATTATTTCTATTTCTATATAAAATAAATATACTCCCATCCTTATTTATTTGAATTTTTGATTAATGAGATATAATGATCTTATATACTATCATAATCAGCATCTAAATGTCCTTTATAAGATATTCAAGGTATGTCTGTTTTGTACTGTCTGTTTTTCTACTATTTAATAATTCCGTTTTCCATTTCCCGTTTCCCATTTCCCATTTCCCGTCTTTATATACATATCATGATCTCTAATATTTAGAATTTCTTATTGTTCTTGATTTAGAACTTACCGTATTCTTATTCCCTTATATAACTTATATCTATAGATCTTGTTATTAATTATTATACTAAAGGATATTATTGATATTCATACCTATGAACATATCATTTCTATCTTATTTATATTATTGATATTTATTATGTTGATCTATCTATATAGACCACTTTTATCCAATGCATTTGCAAAACTGAACCACTGAACCACTGAAACAGTGGAACAGACCTGGAACCATTTCCCAATTGAGCCAAGGATTTTGGATTCTCGAGTGGGTGCAAAACTCAGAAACTCAACTCAGAAACTCAGAAACTCAACTCAGAAACTCAACTCAGAAACTCAACTCAGAAACTCATGAATTCAGGGGGCTCTGCACGGTGTTAGTCAATGTGGTTCTTGACCCAGAGACTGGAGAGACGGGACAATCAACTGATGGGATTCGAAGATTTAGCCTCAATACCTCAATGGCTAAAATTTTTTTTTTAAGACCTGGAAGGATTCACATTTGGGAAATTGGGAATTGGAATCCAGGGGCCACACATCCATACTTTTCCGTTTTGTTTTGTCGTTGTCCTTCGTGGATATTGTTTTGTCTTTGTCCTTCGTGGATATTGTTGGTGGTAGTGGTCTGGGTGCAGAATTTTCCTGCATGTAAGGTGGGAAGCTCCATCCAGCACCAAAGACAACCACAGACATCGTTACAGATTCGTTCTTCTCCTAAAAGAATCTCTCATCTGGAGCATAGTTCCAATGATGGATATGGGAGTCAAATCTGGGAGTCAAATCTGGGAGTCAAATCTGGGAGTTGCAGAGTTTGAATCTGGAATTGAATCTGGGAGTTTGAATGCAATGGACATCAACAGCTTGGGATCCGGTTCCACCAAAAATGCATCTCGCAGTGGATGTTCGAGTTGACTCCCGATTCCAACGGGGCCAAGAAGGTAGCTGGGCTTCCAAGTATATGCTCAAGATGAACAGCACAAACCTCGGCAAGATTGTCTCCTTTGACGTATTCCAATGAATCGAAAATGATGGACTGGCCAAGCTCCTTGGGCTTTTCAATCGGGAAACTCCTGACGGTCCGGCACTCCTCATTTGGAAGCACTCCTCATTTGGGAGCTTTTCTCATTTGGGAAACTTCGAGTATAGTCTGAGGGAGTTCACAGGTAATGGCACCCACAATCGAAGAATCCCCATGATTGGATGTATCATTAGCTCAGTTCACGGGAAGTATAATTTCCTAGAACACCAAGAATCCCCAGTAGTTAAGAACCCATGGTAGTTAAGTACCCATAGTACTTAAAGACTCCCAGAAGAGTAACTGAGATGAGATCCTCACCATAAGTATTAAAGCCAATGACATCACCGTTCAGCTTATAGAGGTTCATGGTAACGGCCAACACTAGTGCTGGACCAGTAAAGGCTGGAGCACGTGGTAGCAGACTTTCGAAATACCTCTGTTTATGGGGTTTGCCATTGGCCGGAAGCAGGACTTTCTCCGAGTCCCTCCGACTCCGTTGGTCTTCTTGTCATGGAAAATGACCCCAGAAAACCATGCTTCATCGAGGATTGCGAAAACGGCGCCGACTTGGCCCTGAAATTCGTCCCACAAGACCCTTCCAAGTTGTACTTGCGTGCTGCCAACCTTGTCCGGGCATTTGTGCAGTTAGAGACCTGGGCCCGCCTGCAGGAGCACTTGCCGTTAATAACAGTGAACAAGTCTAAGCCATTTCACCTTTCAATCCCTTCCATGTTTTCTTGGAGCCACAATTCAACCACATTAGTTAGCATGAATGAGTATTGTGTTGGTGGCAATGCACCTCTCCATAATTGTAGATCCCCATAATTTAGATCCCCATGACTCACAGATCCCCATAACTTATGGATACTGGGACACCAGTTGGAAGGTCCGGCCAAGACAAAAAGAACAGGAAAAGGTCAAGGGGTAAAGACATCCAGGGGAGTATCTCCATTTAGACTGTTTGGACTTTTTTTTTGTTTTTTGAGTTTGGCTGTTTCAATCGCCATTGTGGGCAACTGTATGTGGCTCAACCAGATCAATTCGGAGATATCTGACTTCTTGTTCCTTGATTATGAAATCTCTCTTTGTAACACCATTCTCTTATATTCCTCCCCAATAGATCATATTCATTGACCCCCCACAAAGGGAATAGAATATATGTCCTCTATTCTTATTCTTTCTCTGGATCCAGAATTGGGTGTCATCACCGATTCTCCATCATCTGATTCTCCATCACTCTCCCTTTTCTTTAAACTTGGTGACCATTGTTGAGACAGCTATTTGGGTGCTGTAAGAAAATGGAAAAAGAATGAGGGAAGAAATGGCTGCGAACTGTGGAGGGTTTATATAGTGGGGAGTTTCGCGGTCTTGTTTGTTGACACCTGCATGTGGCGCGCCAACCATGCGAAGCGTCTCTAAACTGAAACAGATGTGAAGCACACCCACCTCATCTATGCAAGCAAGAAAGCCATTTGAACCCGAACAATCCTACGTCTAGCCCAGAATCAACCTGAAACAATTGTAACAACCTGAAACAATCTGAAATCAACGTGAAACAAACCCGAAACACCCTGAAACCAACGTGAAACCCGTCCACCTGAACCTGAAACCCGTCCACCTGAACGTGAAACCAACGTGAAACGAACCCGAAACGAACCTGAAACGAACCCGAAACAAACCCGTCCACCTGAACCTGAAACAGCATGACGCAACCGAGCCGGCGACGCGTGCTTAGCGAAATCGCCTCGCCCAAAAACTACAGCCAGTCCCCCAAACCTTCCCCCCAACATTCCGCCAAACGCCGCCGCCACTCGCTTGGGTTTCTGATGGTCAAAATCGTCACTTCGCCCAAACCGTCCAAAATGAACCACCGCGGCTCCTTCATTCCTGTTTTGAAGCCCGATCTGGAAAAACAACGAGGCCTTAATCAAAGGCTAAGTTTCGAGGCGTCGGAGAAACCAAGGGGTCTTAGCCAAAGATTAAGTTTCGAGGCCCAAGGATCGAGTTTTGACGCCCATGATTCCACTCCTTTTATTACCAACGATACAGAAAACCATTTTGGCGAGTCGTCGTACCTTGATTCGAGATCTCTGACTTCCGGACACCATAGTGGCGAAATTTCCAGGCCGTGGGGTGAAATGCCCGCCTCTAACGCCGACAAATATAAACGGCTCTTGTCCATCAATAATAACCTTAATTTCAAAACCAGGATCTCAAGCAGTGATGGTGGAGGCAGCAAATATGGCCCGGTGTCGCCCCGGATCGGCGTCCATGAAAACGAGAGTGCATATACCGACGAGTTGGCCAGGGAATCTGAAAAGCTAGACCTGGAGATCGCTCAGGCTGAAGTGGCCTTGGCTCTGGTTGAAGAAGAAACCGTTCAGTTTAGGCTTCTATATAAGGCCTTAAGGACGGAGATGCGCGAGCTTGAAAAGACCATTCTGGAAAACCAGGGCCGGTTTGAGTTTCTTCTGAACCAAATCACGAAAAAAGTTGAACGAGAGGAGCACGAAATCAACCTGAAACTCCAGAAAATCCGCCTGGAGAAAGATGACTTTTTGCGGGATTCCCGCTTCGAGGTGGAAAACGAGGTCAAGGCAAAACTTGAAAATGACGATACTGAGGTTTTGGAGGCCCGGCAGCTCTTGCAGACCGAGTTGGAGGCCGTAAGGGCAGAACTAGATGCTTTTTTGGCGGAAAAAGCGCTGCAGATCGCCTTGGAGAGGCTGAATAACGAAAAGGAGATTCTGAGATTGTCTGACTTGGCGAAAAACGATACCGTTCTAGAGGAAAAACGGACAAAAGTGGCTCTTGTTCGGGAAAAACTCGATACTCAGGCAGTTGAGGTGGCCAAATTACAGGAAACAAATGCATGTGTGGATCGAGAGATCCAAAAGGCCGAAAAAGCCGTTTCCGAGACCTTAAAACAGTCTCAGGACTGTGATGCCCAGGAACTCACGTTACGGGCGCGGATCTCCAGTGGAAACCGCAATTTGGAGGAGTTATTGGCCTTGCAGCGGTCTCTGGAGGCCCGGTTTCGGCAGGCCGAGGCGGAGTTCCGGGCCGAAAACGAAAAGTACCAGAAATACCTCTACAACCGGCGCCTGCTTGAGTTTCTGATCATGTCGTACAAGCAAAAGTATGATATTTTGGTGATTCCCGAGCGTCTCTTGGGAGTGTACAGTGTTCTGGACTACCATACAGTGTCTGTGGGCCAGACGAGGCGGGATTTCGCCAAGGTGGTGATAGTGGGTGCCGAGACCCCGCTCCTGGTGAGCGAGCTGGAGGTTTCCAACGAGTACCAGTTGTTGGTTCGGGAAAGAGCCCAGATTTCCAAGACCCACTCCGTTTTCTTCCGTTTTTTGGGGCACCCACCGGATCTTGGGAGGATTTCCGAGAGTTTAGACGGAGAACACGGCGACATCTACGTCCAAAGCGTGGCCATAGAAGATGGAAAGCTTATGGATTTGCTCAGCGACGAAGCAGTTGAATTGGTGGATGGAGGAAAAAAAGTGAACAGTGAAGTGAAACGGCTCGAGAGCATAGAGGATTTGGAAACCCTCTCCAGCCCGTCGCCGGGTTCGGTCCACATCCACATCTTCACCACTCCAAAAAAAGATACCGTTTACGTGGCGCTGGTTCCGGAAAACCAACCCCAATCGGGAATGCAACTCATGGCCATCTTGGAGACCGTCATGAAAAATAGCACCATTGTGAATGTGTGTGATCTCCGAGACTGTGAACGTGCCGAGGTTAGTCTCCAGAGTGCCTGTATGTTCTGTGACCAGGTGCAGGACCAAGCAGGAGTCTAGCCACTCAAGGAAAAGCGATAAGGTGGTGAGGGAAGGACTCAAGATACATTAAGGCATACACTAGAAAAAAATATTGAATCGTGTCGAATGGGTATAGAGATGGGAGAAGTATAGACCAATACATTTACTATTGCATATTAGAATAACGTGGTATTTTTGAGTAGAAATGTATTGTGGAATTAAAAGATGGAGTATGTGAAAGTTGTGGAGTGTAGGTTATATGCAGGATTTTAGATTATATGCAGGATACGTGCGGTTATGTGCAGGAAGTATGATACCATAATCTAACCATATGAAGACAGGTTCAATAATACTAGTGTCTCTTTAATACCCATTATAAACAATTTATGCATCTGCCTATAAATCTCTTGATCATGTAATCTTTTTGTTTAAGACACTTGATGCCAATCTCTTGATTCATGGATGCAGGACATAAGCAGGACATTCACCATGAGAAACCAGTCCTTCCAAATGATCTTTCGTAGACGACCACAGACATCACCGAATAGAATGTCCAATGATCATCTTGTCATAAACAGTCGCTATGATCTATTCCCATAGACACAGACACTCTTAGACACAGACACTCTTAGACTTTCACAGACACTCTTAGACTTTCACAGACACTCTTAGACTTTCACAGGACCTCTTAGACTCATAGACACTCTTAGACTCATAGACACTCTTAGACAGTCACAGGACCTCTTAAACAGTCACAGACAGTCACAGACAGTCACAGACTCATAGACAGTCACAGACAGTCACAGACTCATAGACAGTCACAGACAGTCACAGACTCATAGACACTCTTAGACACTCTTAGACAGTCATAGACACTCTTAGACAGTCATAGACTCTTAGACACTCTTAAAAAGTCACAGACACTCACAGACACTCGTTTGGTCGCATGGAAATGATCATGGTCGTCACAATCATGGCCGATGTTCTTGAGATTGACGATGGATCAGCAGATCACATGGCCACCATGAGATTTGTCTCTTTAGTTTGGTAGATGGGTAGATTTGACCAGATATGGATCAGGCCACATTCTATGACATGGAGAGGTGTGGAGAGGATCACAGGGGATCATCAAACAATCACATGACCAAAACCACAAGATCACGTGCTGATCAAATCATGGAGCATCCATTTAAGTTCATCGGCCGACCCCACCACGTCACTCTTTTCCCTTTCCGGCTCGTCCCGTTCCGGTAATTCCCGGTCAAGCTCATCGTCGTTCCGAAGAAGCACGTTCGACAAGCGCATCTTGGGCCCACACGGCTCGATCATATGCGGGAACATCTCAAAAGTATTGTACAAATCCTCGATTCCTAGCACCACGTCCAGATCAGGCAAGCGGCGGTCGTCGTGGCGCAGAGCCACGTTGGGCTTGGCGTTCCCGTTGAGAAACCCCGCCTGGAGAAACGAGTTGCTGGCGTACTTTTTCTCTCTGTAGCGCACGATATCAATGGCCAGCTCCAAGATGTTTTTGAGGTGGGCCTCCAAGCCTAGCGAGATAATTTCAAGTGTTTTCAGGTTGAGGCCGCCCACGAGGCCGTGTTCTCGCATGGTCATGAGCACGCGGCGCAGAAGCGTGTCCAAATCGGGCAATTCATACGACGTGGACGCCACGGGCGTGTTGATACCGTTGACCACGTCCTGCTGCCACGAAACCAAATTGTTCACCTGGAGCTGCTGCTGTTCCTTGTCCAGAATCATGGGGATTTTCGGCAAAAGCGCCTGCCGCGTGAGCGTGATGAACGCCGAAAGCTTATTTTTCTTGCCTGCGTCGTTGGTGATCAGCCGGATCCGTCTCCGCTCCTTCAAGGGCAAGCCCATGATGTTGGACTTGAACTTCTCGTACTGCGAGCTCTTGACATTATTCTTGGACGCGGCCTTCAGCCCGCTTTTGCTCCAGAACATGGCGATTTCACTCAGAAACTCGCCGCCGTCGCCTGGAACCGCCAGGTTGGCCAAGTTTAGTAGGAGGAGTTTGTTGTGGTACTTGACGAGCTCCTTGGTGTGGAGAAGCGGCATGATGGTCTTGACCAACTCCGCCCGCAGGAGCTTGCCCACGAGGAAATGCGTTAGCGACTCGTGGTACTTTTCCCAGTCGCCGCCGAGTTCGCCCTGGAACTCCCGGATCACTTTTTCTAGCTGCGCCCGTTTGTTCAGGTGCATGAGCGGCAGAGACATTGTGATTCAATTCACAGATAAGATTGGAAGATTGGGAGATTCAAGATTAGATTCTCTGATTGGAAGATTTGATTCCCTGATTGATTCCCTGATTGATTCCCTGATTGATTCCCTGATTGATTCTCTGATTCTTTGAGTGTCTGGATGTTGGCGGTTCTGAACTGTTGTAGATGGTTCTCTGGAAGTGGTCTTGAGGGTGGATTGGGTCCAAGTATGGATGGAGTGTGATGATTGGTGGATATACACTGTAATTTCCCGATTCGGTTTCCTTAAGTCCAAGAACGGATTAGGGTTTAGGGGTTTAGGGGATGGGAATAAGGGGATGGGGAGGAGGGGAAGGAGGAAGGAGGAAGAAGCTGGGGTGTCTTTGGTGAGCAGTGGTTTGGCCGCAGGTGATGTTGTGTACGTCAGCGGTGCATGCAGGTGCGCGGAAAGAGCCTCTGGGTCCAAGTGCGCATTACCATAAACGCTCTTTTAATCTGGCACACGAGGCTCGTTAAAATCAGAACCCCACTATTTTAACTGCCCATAAATAGACATAGAAATAGACATAGACATAAACATAGGTAGACCAGTACATCCTAAGGTATTCGATTATGCCGTTGGAAATCATACGGCCGAGCTTAAAAAGCTCCACCTCTATTACTTCCTAGTCAATACTCTTTTCTCACACCGAAAGCCCACCAAAAGGAGGATCGACCTCGAGTTCCCCTCCAATCTCCCACCATTGACTTCAGATTCAACGTGCAAAATCATTTCATACTGGAAACCGTCGGCGATGATTCTAACCCCAAAAAAGACTCTTTCCGGGCGTCCCTCATTTCTTTCAACTCTATTAAGCTTTAAGCGCACTTCCAGAGTTTTTACCCCGTGCAACGGTTTTCTCCGCCCAAACTCGTAGTTTAGTTGATAGTCACGAATAAACGTATATAGACATATAAAAGTTATATAACAATTTTTTTTTTTTTCTTTTTTTTCAAATATAGTGTCTAGATATACATAGGTTTGCGATTACGTGGGGATTGTTAACAATTCTGATTTATACAACATAAATTATTAAATATAAAATATTAAATAACGTTTTACATAAGTCAAAATAATATAATAACTATAAATGATGTATAAGTTATGTGTAGTATAAATGATATAAGGAGAAAATGACGAATGGCCAATACTGCAAATACTACCAATATATTCTACTACTGTCAATACTACCAATATCTTTTATTATGTCAATACTATCTAATATTATCTAGGACTGTCCATACTGACGGTAATGTGAATAAGCACGAGGAAATTGGAATTCCGTCCAAAATTCATAGCAATGGAAATCTTTCATCTAGCATTTTCAGAGGGTCGAATCCAAATAGGTGATTAATTATCCCAGGAAATGTATACCAGGACAATTATACCAAATCAGTTATACCGGGAAAATCCATGATACTAGATCTATAAACCGGTTCAATCCATGATACTAGATCTATTAAACCGGTTCAATCTCTTGTACCAGTATTCATCTCTACCAGGTGAAATGTATTAGTCAATTATACCACCTCAGTTTTACCAGAATAAGTTAACTTACGAATATACGATATAGATATAACTTTACTCTATACATCGCCAACCTGCGATCAGTCCTAACATTTGGCCTACTGGTACTACGTGGATCCGTTGGTGGTGGGCACGTGGATCCGTTGGTGGTGGGCATCAGTGGCCCATGCACAACAAAGCTTACCGAAACGGAAATCGTTTCCAAATTCATGGCCTTGTTCGACTCCTTGGTGTACAAGGACCCCGCGTTCTTGGTGCCCCCCTGGGAGCAGCCCGGAAGAAGCGTCTTGCGCAACTTCTTGGAGGAGGTGGATGCCAAGATCCCCACCGATCTCTTTGAAGACGTCAGGATCCGCAAGTACAACCCCATGGAAAACCTTACCCCCAAGGAGGCCGACCATCTGCAGCTCTCCAAGCAAAACGTCTCGTTGGCCGGGTACACCAAGTACCTCACCACGTTCAGCGCATACCACAACTTCCAGGAGGCCACGGGGAAAGGCCAGCAGTTTGTCGACAAGTTCATTGCGTACTGCGAAAGCGAGCTTGGCTTCGACAAGGACAAGACGCTCTTGGATCTCTCGTGGTCCTCCGGTTACACCTTCATGAAGAAGCGCAGTTGAGCAGTCTGAAGAAAGAGCCAGAGACAAGAAAGAAAGCTTCTTTTTGGGTTCAAGTCAAGACCAGGTATTCTCTGTACCAAGGAGACTAGGAATGGACCTCCAGAAGACTATGAAAGAATTCCAAGGAGACCAGGAAATAAAGAAGACTATGAAAGAATTCCAAGGAGACCAGGAAATAAAGAAGACTATGAAAGAATAGAGACTAACATTATTAGTAGCAATGGAGATATTGGTAGTGACACGAACAGTGAATATAACCTGTATAAGTTGTTTTATGATAATTTGAGCTGGTGCTGAAGCTATAGGATTAAGTTTATGAGTATCGTTCTACAGATTGAGAGGTAAAGTTCCTAATATTTTATAGTGTATTTTTACATTTATCTATGAAAAATAGATCTATAAATAGAAATTAGGAAATATTAATAGACCCATTTTCTATGGCTGTTGTATTTTATGCTATAGATTATACGAAATGTGTTCCTGAAGTCACGTGCAGCAGCAACCAGTTTAGTGCGCATCTTCAACGTACCTGTTGGTAATTAAAGTGTGAGCACCAGTATGCAGTACCCAGTGGCTCTAGATCCTAATAGTATTCAAGGTAACTAAATATCCCTGCACAGCATATATGAAAAGATAGTGTGAATTAAAACATACGTGAATTGGTCTCGGGTACTTTGAGAATGGTTATTGCTGATTCCTGCATATAGTGAGAATGAGAGTGCATATAGATGGAATCCATGGGCTATGTGCAGGCCAAGCAGCAGTGCACGAGGAAAGGCCAGTGGTTCGGGACACACGCCCTCTGGAATAACGTGAAATTTGAGATATACCATTCCTGAAATACTAAATAAGTATCCGCAAAAGTTGGGATGGCTGCCATTGCTGGATGTCGAGATACTACCCCCAGCCAACCTGCAGATAGATAGTGTCCTGTACATAACCATTTTAGTTTTGGTGCTTGCGGACCATTCCAAACTTAGGGTTTCAGCTCAGTTTAAGGCCATCTCCGTGTTAATTTAGAAATACCCAGAATTACAAAATTAGTAGCCCCGATTTTCAATTAAAAAGAGAAAAATCCGACAAAATCGTCAATAAAAGATTATATAAAGGATGAACCCAAGTTTCTGGTGATCCAAATCGTTTTCATGAGAGTCTTAAAAATACCAGAAATGGAGATACGTCGATAACCAGGTCCAGATTTCCTCACACCAAAGCACAGCACTGGAAGTCTGGAGGACTGTATATAATGTCCATGTTCACTGATTCCAGATTCCACTAATTCCAGAGAATCCAGAGAATCCAGTATTTCCACTGATTCCAAAATTCCACTGATTCCACTGATTCCAGAATTCCACTAATTCCAGAGATCTCAGTAATTCCGGAAATTCCTTTAATTCCGGAGATTCCTTTAATTCCAAAATTCCAGAGATTCCACTGATTCCACGCTATACCCTGCACTAGACCATTTGTAGATTGCTGACTGCTAGGGTAGGATTAGTCTGGTCCACGGTAGACTTGGCCAGAATAGTGTTGGACTCAATGCCACCCGGTATGCTTTTGCCCGTAGTCTTGGTGTTGAAAGGAAATGTGGATTCTTCCAATGCAAGTCTGGTTTGAAATGGTCTCGACGGCAGTTGGTCGACGGCCAATTCAAATGTGGAATGTACCTTGACACTCATTGCAACGAGTCCTTGGTCGCTGGAAGACATTGAAGCCTGGAAGACATGGAAGTCTGGAAGACAATGAAGCTCCTTAGGTTTGATGTCATTAAGAGGGTGAACAGTACCCCAGGAAAGCACCAAAAGGGACCGGAGAACAGAGGACCGTCCGAGTGTCTTTGTAGCTGTGACAGAGTGATAGATCCATCCAGCCAATTTGGTCTCCTCCAACTGCATCTTTTCATCCTCCCATCCTCATGGCAATTCAGTCACTCACGTGTTCGACGTATACAGAGCAATGGATCTGGCCGATTTCCTGTTCATTTTCACCCAATTTCTCTGTTGCAGCTTCACTATGGCTTCCACAATGACTGGACCTTTTCTCAGAATAGACCCAAATTCACCACTATGATCTTGAAGGCATGATCTTGAAGGCATGAGCTTGAAGGCATGATCATGAATGCATGATCTTGAAGGCATGATCTTGAAAGGCGGTCCTTAACAATCACGTGCCTCACTATGATGAAGTATGCTTGAGGTCCCAGTTTAATCCCAGGGTTCTAGAGAAAACCAGGAAAGTCCACAATTCTCTTTTCTGCACACATCAAATCTGCTCGCCTTCACTCAGGGTCTTTTTCATCTCAATAGTCCTTTCACTTTCGATGGATGTCTGCAGAGAAACGTCTTGCTCATTCAATTCTCTTGATTCATTGAAAACAAACACAAAAGATGCCAAAACAGCCAAGGCCGCTATTCCAATCCCAAAGTAAAGCGCACACCGGTAACTCTTAAGCGTATCGTTGGTCCGTTCCAAAACCTGTGTTTCCACGGTACTGCTGATGGCCAAGAACAACGACACCGAGTAGTTCAACACGGTATTGACCAACGACCCGGCCATGCCCTGGTGCTCTTTCGGAAGGAAATCCGAGAGAATGATGGAGGCAGACGGGAAAGAACAGTCCATGCCCCACGCTAGCAAAAACATCTGGCCAAACGTGATTCTCCACCACGACTGGTGCACGGGTGCAAGCGCTAGAAGCACATCGCCCATCATGAACCCCACCATGGAAAACGAAATGATGTAAGGGGCCGTTTTCTTCGACATGCAGAACCCCACCACCATGGCCGCCACCACCCCCAAAATAAGCAATGGGATGTAGCTGACTGCCGACATTAGAGCACTATTTCCACGGAGATTCATCATAAGGCTCCAGTAGTAATACTGCCATATTCCAAACAGACCCCAGCCCAAGGCCATGCAAAAGAGAACAAGTCCGATTTGCACGGTAAAGATGCTCCGGGGCAAAAGGGGGTATTGGGCCACGTGCAATTCGTAGTAGAAAAAGATGGCGATCAAAACCACACTCACGGGTAAAAGCACAAGGATGTAGGGCCGATCCCAGCCGGCGACGGGGGCCTGATTCCACACGAAATTAAAGAGAATGAGGCCCAGAATACCCAATAAGACTCCGCCGAGATCCATGCGGGCGGTGATTTCCTTTCTGGGAAATTGCTGGTGCTTGAAATCGCCAGGAATGGCATAATATCCGATGCCGCCAAGCAAGATGCAGGAAATCGCCTGGAGCCAAAAGCACCATGGCCACCACAGTTTCTCCGCCACCAACGCCGCCATAAGTGCCCCGACAGTCGCTCCAATAGGAGCCGAGGCGCCGAGAATGGCAAACGCCATGTTTTTCCGTTTCCCCGTGGGGTACACCGAGCCCAAAATGCCCACTGCACAGGGGAGAATAAAAGCAAAGCCAATTCCCTGTAAAGCACGACAAAGAATTAAAAACTCGTCAGCCTTGGAGTAGTACGAAAGCCCCGTCACAAGACTCCAGAGGCCGGCCCAGCCCCAGCCGAGAACCATGATTTTCTTGAGCCCAAACATATCGCCCAACCGCCCGGACACCAAGATAAACGTGCCCAACGTCAAGGCGTAAGCGCCCACGTACCATATTTTGGTGGAGGTGCCCAAATTGGAATTTTCAAGCCTGGAAAACGACTCCGTCACGGTGTTCATGGTGCTCATGGCCATGGTTATGGAGCCCTGCGATAGGAACTGAGCCTGGCAGATTGTGAAGATGAAACATAATTCATGGAGCGGCGATTTGAAGAGGTCCGGTCGGGAATCCATTTTTGGAGATATAAGGGGGAAGATTTGGGAGGTTTGGGTTTAGTCGGAAATTATGGCAAACCAAAACGGAGATCGTGGAAGGGGATGGATAGGTATTTGAGGGTTGAGGGTTGAGGGTTCAGGGATCAGGTTTTAGGCTTGTTTCAGGTTTGTTTCGGAATATGCACTCTTCCACAATATGCACTCCTGTTTCAAGTTATTTCACGTTTGTTTCACGGTTGTTCCACGTGTTTCGAATATTCTACCTGGTCCAGGGGAGTTTTTAGATGCCAGGGGAATCAATAGCTGCGACATGCGTAACTTTATACCAGAACATAAACGCACCCCCGTACCTCCCGCCGCTTTTTTTTGCAGCAGATCCGCCGGGAGGTACGGGTGCGTGCCGCGCGCCGTTATCGCCCATCTTCGCCCATTGAGACCCATCGCCTAAAAATGCCTTGCATGCACGCAAAAAATGACTCGTGTCTACCAAAACGGGCCCGTCTAATTGTGTATTTTTCCATGTTTCTTCTGCACTTTCTTCTCTTTTTTTGCCCCCTTTTTCTCTCCTTTTTACGTTTGATTTCTTTTTTTTTTGTCTTCCATTTCTTTTTTTTTCAATTTTTCCTTTCTTCTTTCCTTCTCGCGTCACGTGACGAAAATCTCCTCTCGTTTTTGAGTCTGAAATCATGCACCATAACCTCGCTGGTCCTGTACATAAGCCCGTTTTGAATTACCATAATAGAATCCATTTTCCCAATTCCCATGATGGAATTTCTTTTTAAACAAAATTTTCTTTATCCGTTTTTCGTCAAACGGATCCTTTAAATATTTTATTTTGAACATTTTCTCACTTTTTTTCAATTTTTTTGAATTTTTCTCAATTTTTCTTGTTTTAACTCAGCTTTTTTCACTCGGATTTTGGGGATTTCTCGCCTTTGGATTCTTCTCCTATTACCATACTGTTCTCCTTGGAAATCGTCTTCTCTGGTATTGTTCTAGAGTCGTACGATTCTTCTGCGCGCTACCTGCAGTACATGCATTGGAGAGGCCGGAATTGAGAAAGAGCACAGATTCAAAACAGCACTCCCAGGGTCAGGAACATTCCAAACATACCTACTCTGGTGTCCGGAATTCCAGCTTTCCAAAGAACCCAAATTTGTTTGGTTTTAAGGGAAAAACATGGCTTTGGCGTTGGGCCTTTTTCTGCTGAGGTTGTCTGGTGCACGGGTGTAGACGCCCTCGGTCCCCGGTTCCACGGTCCATTTCCGAGGTTTGCACCCACCACTTACACCAACAAACAAAACACCAGATTTTTCCTTCTTTCCCGTTTTATGCGTCTTCTTTGCTACTAGATCCGTACACCTGGTGGGAAAGCCCGTACACCAAACAGCTCCACGTCAATTTTGTCCAATGAAAACCGCTTTTTTTTGTACGATGTTTATGAAAATAGGGTATTTGATTTTCTGGCATTTTCAAGATCACACTGGTCTTTTTTACAGGTAAAAATCGGCCTTTTGTGGGTGTTGAACGTCTCGGGATGTCACCTTGTCTATCTCATAAAAGCCCAGTCCGGTATATTCATGTCCACTATATACTTGAACCCATTGAAAACTACTCGAATATCACGAGGAAACGCCCATGATTCGTTTGGAGTTGGTTTGATCGAAAAATAGCAATTTTTGAAGAGTCGTGTACTTACCAAGTTTTGAAAATAGATGTATCTTCTGTTCTACCACCAAATACTCAAGCTCTACATACATATACGATGCTTTTAAATAATGCTTTACATAAAGAAGGTGCTTGCTTTTGATTGGCCGTTGGACCTTACTCAAAAGGGCACTTTCCTATTTAGGAAATAACAAGAATGCATGTTCATAAGCTCATTCCGACCGCTTTGATGGGCTTATTCCAACGGTATTGATAAGCTTCTTGCGTTGGACTAATTAGACATTTTCAAGGACTTGGCCGGTTTTTTTGGCGTAAAAAAAAAGGTGTTCTCTTGATTATTTGCTATATGCAGGTCGACGTGATAATCAAGTCTAATTCGTCCCAACCATTGCCCCATAAAAGATCATTTAATTCTTCCCGCCATTGGCCCAAGCGTCATGCAGTTGAGATATTCCGGTTAAATTTCCCGATTGAGTTGTTTCCACGACTCGGACTATTCCTATTTCGAGGGTCCAAGCATCAGTTTCGGGGTTCCTCAATCCGGGGTTCTTCCAATCCGAGGTTCTTCCAATCCGGGGTTGTATTAAACCGGGGTTTTTCCAATCCGGGGGTCCATTAATCCGGGGGTTGTATTAATCCGAGGTTCCATTAATCCGGGTCCATAAAATACCCAAAAACATTGCAATTCTTTTGCGTTTCAGTTTTGTCATTGCTTTTTAAATCCAAATTTTTGGTGGGAATAACTCCAGGCAAAAACGTAAAAACGGGAATGAGTAATTGTCATACCAGACCCTTTGCTCCAAGCACTGCATGATCGTCGTCAATCAACTTGTAATTTCCCTTTCTCCCAAGCAACATCGATAATGCTTGCAAGAAACAAAGAAAGAGTGTCTTGGCAGAATTTGCTCTGGGGAAGGTCACACCTGCTTCTGTATGCAGGAAATCGGCAATTTCCACGTCAAAATCCCAAATCAACACCCCAAACGGTTCCATTAACCGGCCCATGATCAGGAGTTTCCACAAAAATGTCCAGCTGACGGAGAAACTCTGATTCCTCAGACAAAACTTAGACAAAACTTAGACAAAACTTAGACAAAAAATAGACAAACTTAGACAAAACTTAGACAAAAAATAGACAAACTTAGACAAAACTTAGACAAAACTTAGACAAACTTAGACAAAACTTAGACAAAAACTAAGGCCTATTTTGGATTTCCTCAAAAAAATCTAGGGCATGGAATTGGTGAAATTCACTGGCTTGGACCATGAAGACAGAGGAGCCAAGGTGATGGAGTTGAAGAGACCAAGTTCAACTAGAATTTTGGACAAAACCCTCGGTCAGCCGATCCAATGGTATATTTTTGTACTTGGCCAGAGATAGACCAGTACACCCCAAGATTCGCTATGACGAGTCACCAGACAAACAGACAGACAGACAGAAAGACAGATGGACAGAAAAACAGACAGCAGACAGACAGATAGACAGAAAGACAGATAGAGCCATGTAAAGTCGTCCTGAGTCATTTGTCTAATACCTCTCCATAGATCTTGGCTCCATGAATTCTAGACTCCATAGATTCAAGACTATGGTTTCTAGACTCCATAGATTTTAGACCTTGGTTTTTGACTCCATTGATTGTTGAGTCCATAGTTTCTAGACTCTAGTTTTAGCTCCATAGTTTCTAGACTCTAGTCTTTGACTATCGTTTTAGACTCTAGTCTTTGACTTCATAGATTCTGGACTCCATACATTCTAGACTCTGGGATTTGACTCTAGTCTTTGACTCTGGACTTTGCTTTTTAACTCTGGACTCCCGTTTTTAACTCTGGTTTGACTCTAGACTCTAGTTTGACTCTCGTTTTTGACTCTTGTTTCTGACTCCTTGGATTCTAGACTCTGGGATTTAACTCCATGGATCTTGACTCCATAGATTATTGACTCCATAAACTTGACTCCATAGATCTTGGCTCTGGGATTTGACTCCATGAATTCTAGACTCTCGTTTTTGACTCTACTTTTTGACTTCATAGATTCTAGACTATGATTCTAGACTATGGTTCTTGACTTGGGTTTGACTCGGGTTTGACTCGGGTTTTTGACTCTATAGGTTCTAGAATCTAGTTTTTGACTCTGGTTTTGACACCATAGTTTCTAGACTCTGGTTTTTGACTCTAATCTTTGACTTCATAGTTACTAGACTATGATTCTTGACTGCATAGATTCTTGACTCCATAGATCTTCGCTCTGCTTTTGACTCCATAGATTCTAGACTCCATAGTTTCTAGACTCTGAGGTCTAGACTCGGGGATTTAACTTCATAGATTGATGACTCCATATACTTGACTCCATAGATTGTTGGCTCTGGTTTTTCGTTCTGGTTTTTGGGTCTTGTTTTGACTCTTGTTTTGACTCTGTTTTGACTCTGTTTTTAACTCTATTTTTGACTCTAGTTTCTGACTCCTTGGATACTAGACTCTGAGATTTAACTCCTTAGATTGATGACTCCATAGTTTCTAGACTCCATTAATTGTTGGCTCTGGCTTTTGACTGTGGTTTGACTCCATAGATTCTAGACTCTGGTTTTTGACTCTAGTTTCTGACTCCTATGAACTTGACTCCATATATTGTTGACTTTGGGATTTGATTCTGGTTTTTGACTCGGGTTTTTGAAACATAGATTCTAGACTCTGGTTCTTAACTCTGGTTTTGGGTCTTGTTTGACTCTGCTTTGACTCTTTTTTTGACTGGTTTGACTCTGGTTTGACTCCATAGATTAATCCATGGTAAAGATCAGCTGCCATGCAAAGTGAAAAAGTCGTTAACAAGATTGGGAGGTGGAAGGTTTGGTGGTGCCCAGACAAAAAAGGTGTTTTACAGAAACAAAGAAACAAAACCAATCTGAACACCTGCCCTTCAGAATTTTTTAGAAAAGTACATCTCTGTTGCTGCTGAAAGTGCTCCCTGTGTCTCTGGTTTTTTCACTCTTGTTTTGGCTTTAGTTTTTGACTCCATAGATTATAGACTCCATAGATTTTAGAATCTAGTCTTTGACTCCATAGATTATTGGCTCTAGTTTTTGACTCTAGTTTTTGACTCTAGTCTTTGACTTCATAGATTCTAGGCTCTGGAATTTGACTCTACTTTTTGACTTCATAGATTCGAGACTATGGTTCTTGACTTGGGTTTGACTCGGGTTTGACTCTTTTTTTGACTGGTTTTTAACTCTGTTTTTGACACTGGACTCTGGTTTGACTCTGGTTTGACTCTGGTTTGACTCCGGGCTCTATGCATTTTGGAATTTCAAGAGACACGAAAAGCTCCACTGCAACATTGTAGCTGGACTTTCCAGGGACTTCAAGAACTCTAGGCAAAACCATGTTTTTTTGGTGGGTGATGAGCGAGATCCAAGCAAAAGTGAAGCCCAGAAAAATCCCCAGCAAAATCCCCAAAACGTACGTCTAGAACTCGAGATCCAATGAACTGCATGTGACTATTGGTGAGTGGTTTGGACCTTTTTCTCCTCCTCATTTCCATAAAAAAGCCACCAAGTCATATATTCACATCCTTGGAATTTATCTCGTAATACACGTCCAAACTTCCCAGACAGTCAATATTCAAGCAAAAGTCAAGTCAGACGTAAACTCAGCCTCTTTTTAATCTTTTTGATAGAATCTCAGGTGTCAAGTCTTTGGTTGTCAAGTCTTTTCCATGTGTAGAAACCGGATCCAGTGTTTCCCGTTTCCAAGCCACACAGATATAGTCGATATTGGACAAAAAATGGTTGTGATTTTGTCCTTGACGAGACGATGTTTTCGTATCCGAGTTGCAGTTTCCGGAAACTCAGAGCTAGACTCAAGTCACGGTCACGGTCACAAATCACTAGAAAACTAGACAACTAGACAACTAGATAGCTAGATAACTAGACAACTAGATAACTAGATAACTAGATCACTAGACAAGTAGACAATTAGACAACTAGATAACTAGACAACCAGGTCCAAAGATAACTAGATGACTAGAAGACTAGAAGACTAGAAGACTAGAAGACTAGGAGACTAGACCACTAGATCACCAGATCCATAGATAACTAGATAACTAGACAGCTAGATCCATAGATAACTAGACAACTAGTCAAGTAGAAAACTAGACAGCTAGATAACTAGATAACCAAACATTTGGACACCTAAAGAACTAGACAACCAAAATCACTAGATCACTAGATGACTAGATGACTAGAGAGCTGGACAACTAAAAACTAGATAACTAGATAACTAGATAACTAGATCACTAGATCTCTAGACCTTTAGACAGCTAGAGAACTGGAAAACTGGAAAGCTAGATCACCAGATCACTAGACATTCAAAAAAGTTGACATTCGAAAAAGTTGACGATGAGAAGCCTAGAAAATGGCGAGGCTCTTTAAGTAGTCATCGGAACGCTGGATAAACAACGGGTTGGTCAATTTCAGATCGGCAAATTCCACACTGCTCAACGGATTCAGCACGATGTTCTTCACAAAAATCTCCGCATACAAGTGCCAGAGTTGCGGCTGCAAGTTATCCAAAGAAAGATCCAGCACCAAGGCAAACTTGAAGTTGGTAAGCGATTCCATGAAATGCACCCGGTACTGGCCCGTGCTAAACGACCGGAGCAGGTTGCCGGATTCGGGGGCTGCAAGTTTGGCCAGGATGTTTTTGAGCGAGTAGATCGTGCCAAAGAGGAGCTGCGCCATGTCGCTGGTGTTGGACCGGTTGACGGCGTCCGGCGTGGCGGAATGTTCGAATTCCCGGGCGTACACGCAATTGCAGTGCCGGTCGAAGATGTAGAACGAGTAGATGGTCATTGGTTTGAATGGCTGTATGGGGGTGTGGGTGTATGGGTGTATGGGTGTATGGGTGTGTAGGTGTATGGGTGTAGGTGTACAGGTGTATGGGTGTGGGTGTACGGATGTAACAACTGCCTGCAGGACTCTATGTGTGTGTGGATATGGGTGGGTGGAGGTGGGCGTGTGGGATGGGATGGAACTGGTGGGTGAGGCGTGGATATGAGTGAGTAGGTGTAATTCTTGGTGGTGTACATTTCGCGTCTACGTGCGGCTGCACATCCGTACACCACCTATAGCTACAGACTCGTACACCACCTACAGCTACAGATCCGTACACTCAGATACCAAAACACATGGCTCAGTCCGCATATCCGGAAATACATTTACGACCCCGGAAATGTCTAGAGATTTCTGTTTAGAATGGTGTGGTTGGCTGGGGAATCGGACAGATCACGTGACCTTGCCAACTCTCACTACTACACTATACCCGGAACTTTTCTGAAAGAACCCTATCTTTGCTAGTACTATGCCTGACCATACTATTGAGGTAATTTTCAAAAAAATTGTAGTTTGGGTGAAATTTTACTTTTCGAGGGCATTTCACGTGACTCTTGCAAATCCGGGGGGATACCGGGGGTGTAGTAACTCGCAGTTCCGGGGCTTATATCCAGTTCCGACCTATTGACCCAGGTCGTTTCTTCCTCCCCACAAAAAAATATTTCTGGAAGCCGCTTCTTGTTTTGGAATAGCCAGATTTTTGTCATAAGCATATTTCATGGAGAACGCTATACGTTGTTTGTGTGGAGAGTAACGAAGAGGCCGGCTGCCATCACGTGACCCTTCCGAGGGTGTACACCTCGGATTTCAAACCACATCAACCACCACCTCCCAAACAGCCAACCAAACCATATAAAGTCATTGCTCATGGATTTTGAGCTTGTATAATACACAGAAAAGGGTTTATTCACGTAGATTTCTGGCGTTCCTGTATAAAACGATTATTTGTACTGCACATAAGCATATAAAGTACATTTTGCTAACTAAATACACTGTTCCATACATTAATTAAACCATTGGCAGTAAATTTAGTCAGTCTACCAATTCCATGAAAACGCTAGCAGGGAAAAACCCCCCCAAAAAAAATCTTTCGGTTGCGGCCATACCAAGTGGAAAATACTGTTTCCCGTCCGATCAACGTTAGTCAAGCCACTTAGGGCCACAGTGAGTAATGCAGTGGGAGACCATGTGTGAAATTGTGGTGCTGCAATCTTTTTGCAAAAAAAACCTTTTTTTCGTAATTAAAAAAAAATAAGGAGGGATGTACGGATTTATCTATATTTACATGAGTCTTTTAAATTCCCGTTATTGGTAAGGTCTGAAATTAGTGCGGCTCGAAGGCACCAGTTTTACTCAGACCCAGCCGCACATTTACAAGTGAACGAAAACAGCAAGTCTACGCGAGCAAGCGGGAAGTTCCGGGGAGAAAAAGGGCATCGCCCAAATGGGAAGGGCTTGGCGGCGGCGTCTGATTGGCTGGCGCTTATGTAAAGGACCGTTTTACCGCCAGCGCAACGCCAAAACACAAATAGATTCGGGTGATAAGCTAAAGTTTTAAATAGACAAGTTTATTTAAGGCAGCACAGTGACTGCAGTCCATGCAGGAAGGCCATTGAGCATTGTAAGCCGCATATAGTAACCTCACGCACTGAAAGACAGAAAAGACAAAAGACAAAAGACAAAAAACAAAAGACAGAAGACAGAAGACAGAAGACAAAGACAAAAGACAGAAAGACAGAGCAAATAAAGAGAGAAGACAAAAAGACAGAGCAAATAAAGAAGGAATTTCCTAAACGGGAAAGGAAGGAGGCATTGATAGACACAAACATAAATCAGGATAAGGAATTGATGGAATTGATTGGAATTGATTGGAATAATGGGCCGATGTTTAGACGCAGGGCCAGATGCGAAACAGACAAATTAGACAGAAACAGACAATTAGACAGCAACAGACAATTGGACAGAAACAGACAATTGGACAGCAACAGACGATTGGACGTAAGCGGACGGAAAAATGACTCAGACCAAGGGCATTATACAGGACCGGACCATCCCAAGTGGCTGGATACAGGAAAGGACCATCCCAAGTGGCTGGATACAGGAAAGGACCACCGCCAGCGGCAATATACAGGGGTAATCTAAGGTGGCGTAGTCCAATGGCTGTGAATATTGCGGTGTAAGGGTGTGGATGTGGAATTATGGATGGCTGTAGGAACGGCTGTAAGAATGGCTGTGGAGATGGCTGTGGAGATGGCTGAGAAAGTGTGGATGTCTGGGTGTGGCTGTGGCTGGTGTCTGGGTGTGGTGGCTAGACGGGAGGTCTGGGTGTGGTGTCTGGGTTTCACGTTGGGTGTAAGGGTTTCAGGCTGGGTGTCCGGGTGTGGCTCCTGTTGTGGCGGTTGCTGTGGCGGTGAAGCTGTTGAAACGAGTGGAACAATAGGCGAAAACAAGTGGGAGCAGTTCCAGAGGCAGCATTTACGCAGATTCTAGACCACCACGGTGCGCACGTGCGCAGGGTCCCACGCTGCATATTGTGGTTATACTGTGGCCGACATGCAGGCTCCACAACCACATGTTCGCGCAACAGCAGCATATAAACCGGGGGCCACCGTGAGTCGCAAAAAAAGCTTATAAGAGTTGAAAGCCCAAAAAGAAGCCCAAAAAGAAGCCCAAAAAGAAGCCCAAAAACAGAAGCTTCCTTAACAAGAAAAAAGCCCAAAACAGAAGTTCAGAAAAGAAGCCCAAAACGGAATCTACCACAAACAGAAGCAAAACGCCAGATCGCTTCGTACATTGACTCATCGTTCCAGTGCCTTTCCCACCGCACGTTTCCTAATTCCTAGATCCACCCGATCTCGCGCCACGCCACTGATTCCCCAGCTCAAGCGCGTTTCCCCAACAAAGCCAAATTACAGCCCAAAGGACCCGTCCCTATTAGTTCTAGACCAGTCTATCGTGGAAACCACCGTCGAATTCGCCAGTGTCCTTATTTTCAGAAAAGTGTCTGAGCTGCAGCCATAGTGTCCAGACATTGTCCAAAAAATAAACCTCAGTCTTTGTCACGCTGAGTCACGTTCTGTGCTGTCAATCTGACCGAGTTCGCACGTTTCGCGGCCCCATTCGCGCCAGCAACTCCGAGTCGCAGCTTCTTCAACAGTGACTAATCCTGCGTGCGGGTGACTCAGATCCAAGCCCAGTCGCGCCCTCCCACTACTTAAGCCGCCTTTCTCCATCCGCACCCATCTTCCCCATTTTACTACCACAACTACTTCACTGTTTACAGCCATTGACAGCCATTGACAGCTACTGTTTTACAGCCATTGTCTTATAACAACCGTTTTACAGCCACCGTTTACAGCCATTGTCCTTTGGAAAACAATCACTGACTTGGAAAATTGCAACTACTTCTGACCACTCACTTCCACCACTTTCCCCGCTGCTTCTAGCTTACATCTGGCATTGACCTTTAACCGCCAGAAGAACATATACATTGGCTTTTTCCCCAAAGTTTTAAAGCCTCTACACCCTCTTGTCCTACTACTACTACACCTTTGCTATGACAGACGAGAGCGCATTTGAGTGGAACCCCTTCTACGAAGACTTGGACGTGTCGGAGATGTCGGACTCGTCGGCCCTTTCCAACCATAGCTTCTACGACCCGCTCGATTACCGTCGCGAGCCGCTGCCGCTTTCCGAGCTGCCGCTTTCCGAGCTGCCCTTGGCCCGCGGCTTTCTCTATGAGTGTGCCACCTGCATGACCACCCACTCGCCGACTCTCCCATGCAACGGACCCAACTACTCCTACCTGTCGCTGCCGGCCGCCTACTCGCTACTGGAGCCTGTATATGTTACGGAGAAGACGCTGGAGAGCACCGTCATCACCGCCAACTACCGCAAGTGGCTTCTCTCCGTCTCTCCATAGCGGGCTATGCAGGCATGGCTCTTTACTTCTACTAATAAACTTTGCATCCATCTTCCGTAGCAACTTCACATCTGTACTGTATAACTTCCAGTCACTGTCACTTACAGTCTGTCACAGTCTGTCACTGTCACTCACTGTCACTCACTGTCAGCCACAGTCAGCCACAGTCAGTCACTTACTGTAGGTGTCACTGTCACTTATTGTGGATTTTGGCTACACCTTGACTGAAATTTGTATATTCTACTTAGTCTCTCTTCTCCAAGTCGATGAACTTGCCTCCGCTGGCAAATCTAGGGTGTCTTGGGTCGTTGATGAACTCGTCCGAGTTCTGCGAGGCCTCGGCGGCCTTCCAGATCAATCCGTACGAAACGGCAGCTGCTAGTTAGTAAAAGGGTTCATTAAGTCCATGAAGTCCACGACTGAAGTTTTCTGTCCTGGTGGATCCTAGTGCTGGAGCTGGATGGATTGCTAGGTTGCTGGATTTGGATGGATTGCTGGGTTGTTGGAATCGCTGGATTGGATTATGGCAAGCTCCCAATGTGGCAATGGAGACTATTAGACGGAAAAGGAAAGAATGGGTGGGATAACCAATGGTAATGGAAGGGACTTAATGGACAAATATGGACAGGAATGGACAGGAATGAAAGGAATGGACAGGATGAAAGGACAGTCTATTGAGTCGGGGGAATGGCGACTGGACAGAATAGACCAATCAAGGAAGTGACAGAATGGCAGTACACTAGACAGAAATGGACAGTGGACAGTGGACAGGAAAAACGGCAAGGACAGTGAAACCGACAAAATTGAAAATGGACACTGGAAAATGGACAAAATGAATGGACAGTAGAGAATGGACAAAATGGAGTGGACAGCGGAATGGACAGTGGACAAAATGAATGGACAAAATGGAGTGGACAGTGGAAGGGACAAAATGGGGAGTCAAATGGACGGCCAGAATGGGGAGTCAATAGAAGTGGACGGCGGAAAAGTGGATGGAGCGCGGCTCGGACGACATACCTCCGGTGGCAAATGGCCAGTAGTGTTTCATCACGGGGGTGGCAAACTTCATTGTTGGGTGTGGATGGAGTAGAGAGGAAATGTTTTACTCGCTCGTGGTCGGAGGAGTCGCACCGCACTGGCCAATCGCGGGCCGTCGCTGGGGTACTGCAGATAAGCACACGGGCTCTTCATACTTTCCAGCAACCCCCAAATATTCGTAAAAAAAAAAGTCCAGGGTAAATTTCCAAATACGAATAGCCGTAAATATCCGTAAATATCTGTAAATATCCGGAAAGTGTATAAAGGGATTTTTTGATTTTGGGGTTGGGATTTGGGGTGGTTCTTTATTGATGGTTTTTTAGGCGTGGTGTACGGGTGCAAGGCTCATTTCCTACTTTTCGGTGCGAATCCTCACCAAACCAAAAACCACCACAAGAACTCACCACTTCTCACTCACTAATCCTCCTCTGCCAAACCAAAAACGAACCAAAAAAGAACAAAAAAAGAACAAAAAAAGGAATAAAAAAAGCCATTTTTAGCCAATTGAAGTCGAAAACCGAGTCCCTTAAAAAACTTAAAAAAGTTTAAAAAAGTTTTTAAAAAAAAGGTTGGCCCGATTTTATGAGTGTTTCCGTAGTCAGTAGAATTCTTCAGTCTGGTTCGGTAAAACGTAGGGTTTTTTGGTGTAGAAAGCGAATTTTTTAATAAAAAAAAAAGGTTCGCACTACTCTCTATTACTCCACTAAATCTGTCCTAAATCTGTACTAAATACCATACTAAAAACTGTACTATACTTAATAAAGATACTGTACTGAATCTGTATTTAATACATTACTAATTACTATAAATACTGTACTAAATCTGTATTAAATCACTACTAATTACTATAAATACTGTACTAATTACTATAAATACTGTACTAATTACTATTGATGCTGTACTCAATACTTTACTAAATCTGTACTAAATCTGTATTCAATACTCTACTAATTACTATAAATACTATAAACACTATACTAGATAAGCAAAATACGGTACTATTCTGTACTATTCTGTACTATTCTGTACTAATCTGTGTTAAATACTTTACTAAATACTGAAAAAACTGTACTTAATACTTTAGGAGAACGTATTAAATACTCTACTCTGTACTATAAACGATATACTAAATACTCTACCAGATCTACTAAATACTGTACCAATTCTGGATTAAATACATAAAGACTGTACTAATTACTATAATAAATATGCTAAGTACTGAATACTATAAATACTATCAATACTATCAATACTATAAATTTTATACTAGATAAACTAAATACCGTACTAAATCTGTCCTAAATCTGTCCTGAATCGGTCCTAAATCTGTATAAAATAATGTACTAAACTCTACTTCTCTCACTATTAATAAATAAATATTCTAAATATTCTAAATATTCTAAATATTCTAAATACTATAAATACTATAAGTACTAAATACTATACTAGATATACTAAATCCTGTATTCAACACCCCACCAACTATAGTAAAGACCATACTATAAATACTATAAATACTATAAATAGTCTACTAAATACTATAATACCGTACTAGATAGTGTACTAAATCTGTACTAACTACTAAAAGCTGTACTTATTACTTTAATAAATACTATAAACGATATACTGAGTATACTAAATACATAGAAGCTCTACGAATCACTTCACTAAGTATGCTAAATACTATAAGTACTAAATACTATAAGTACTAAATACTACAAGTACTAAATACTATAAATCCTCTAATACTATACTAGATACTCTACTAAAAACCCTACTGAAATGTACTACTCACTATTACTCTACTGGATACTCTGGTCAATCCTATAAAACTCCACTAAATACTAAATACTGTACTGAAATCGACCACTCTCAGGATCAATAAAATAAATACTCTAAAAAGTATACTAGATAGAAATACTAAAAGCTGTAGTCATTAATATACGCAATACGCTAAATACTAGAAGTACTGTGTATACTATAAACACTAGAACTCCTTTACTAAATACTCTACCAGATCTACTAAATACTGTACTAATTCTGGATTAAAGACTGTACTAATTAATATAATGAATATGCTAAGTTCTATAAATACTCTTCTGAGCTGTACTGAGCTGTACTAATGTTAGTGTTAATATACAGGATGTACTGAATAAACTGAGTCGTGGATTGAATTCTACAAATCCTCGGCTAATTTTGTATAGAGAGAAGAAGTTAGTGTAAAAAGTAGAGTTTTCAAATAATAAGAAAATAATACTTTTTCTATCAGTATACTAATTACTATAAATACTGTACTAAATCTATAAATACTGTACTAAATCTATATTAATTACTTTACTAATTACTATAAAATCTGTACTAATTACCGTACTAAATCTATATTACTTACCTTAATAATTACTATAAAAACTGTACTAAAACTTTATTAAATAATATAAATACCGTACAAAATACACCAAATACTGTACTCAATGCTATACCCAATCTGTATAAAGAGAATAATGTATGTAGAGTTCAGAATAATTTGGTGTAAAGTAATTTAAGTATAAAGAGAATAATTAAGTAGCATAATTCAGTGAAAAGGTGTGATGTCTGTGTATTAAAAGAAGGATTTAGAGTAGAGTAACGGAAGTATAAAGTAGAATCATTTCTGTATTTATAGAATAATTTATCAAATGTAAAAAGTAGAGTAATTTCTTTATGAAAAGAATGAGTGGTCGAGAATTTAGTAAGAAGTAGCATTTTTTGTGTAAAAAGCGAATAATTTAGTATTATTTAATATAATTTAGTGTAAAATAGAGTAATTTCCATACCAGGAGTGTATACAAAAGTATAATTTCTGTACCAAGAGAATATTTAGTGGATGATTTCTGTAATTTCAAGAACAATTTAGTATAATTTGAGTATACAAAAGATTGATCTGGTTTAGATTAAAGTAGTTTTTGTATGAGTGAAGAAGTTCTGTATATAGAGAGGAATTGATGTGTTCTGAGGAGGTTTCATGGAAAAGTGGAATCTTCACTAAAAAACTAAAGTAATTTAGTAGATTTTCAGTATAAAGAGAAGAATTTAGTGTAAAACGTAGAATCATTCAACTCAAAAGACAAGAATCTACTCTCCCAATACTATACTAATTTCTATAAATACCGTACTACATCTATATTAATCGCTCTGCTTCCCCGAACGTTGGTCAGGTCTGGGACAAAAGTGCACTCTCATTGGTTGAAGAGAGATAGGGTTGAACAGCGATGTGGCAATAACTATCAAGGGCCAAGTGCTCATTCGGAACCTTTCCAATATATAAAAACCAAAATGGGTCGTGTGACATTTACGGAAACCAGGACCTCGTAAGGGCGACTACTAGAGTTGAAATTACTCCTGGAAGGGCTAAAGATGTTGCCTGAATGACGTTGGTTATTGGTACTAGTGGAGAAGAATTCTCAAGAATCAGTCACCGTAACGCGGTTTTTTTTTTTTTTTGTTTTGGACTAAGGACTTTCAAAATGAAGGTGTTGGTGCCACTTTTAAAACTACTGTTTTCCACAAGACTATCATACTACCATAGAAACACAAAGAATCTACCATAGAAACAAAAAGAATTAATTTTTTTTTTCCGGCTGATTTCTGGGGCGTACCCTGAACTCCCCTAAATTTTCTTCCTTAGGAAAGACGATCCCGGATTGCCTAAACAAGTTTATGATTGAGGACAGTTTACTCATATGAGCTTTTAAACGTGCTTTGTTACGAAAAAAACCCAAACTTCAATGCGTTAGGTTTCACGGAGGTAAATGGGTGGTTTCACGGAGGTAAATGGGTGGCTGGCTTCGAAATCAGTCCTACTTGTTTAAGAATACTATACGAATTTCGAGAAATACCGTACTAAACTGTATCAAAGACTGTGCTAATTTCTAGAAAATAAATACTGTACTAAATACTGTACTAAATCTGTATTATATCCCCACCAATAAAACCGTCTTAATTACTATTAATACTGTACTTCCTCCATACTAAACTGTATTTAATACATTACTAATTACTATAAAAACTGTACTAATTACTATTGATGCTGTACTCAATACTATACTAAATCTTTACTAAATCTGTATTAAATACTCTAGTAATCACTATAAAAACTGTACTAAATCTATATTAAATACTTTACTAATCACTATAAAAACTGTACTAATCTGTATTAAATACTCTAGTAATTACTATAAAAACTGTACTAAATACTCTACTTAATCTGTATAAAGAGAATAATTATGTACGATTGGTATGACTTCGCGGAAAGTAGAGTAATTTCTGTATGAAAAAAAGTATTAGTATAAAATTTAGTGTAAATAATTCGATGTAACGGTGTTAAATTCCTGTATTAAGAGAATCATTTAGTACTATTTAATATAATTTAGTGTAAACTAGAGTAATTTCCGTACTAGGAGTGTATACAAAAGTATACTTTATGTGGTAAGTAGAATATGATAATCTCGTGTAAAGAGTAGAGAATTGTATTTACAGAGGAGAATAATCAGTGTAAAAAAGAAGATTTAGTGTAAAATAGAGTAATTTCTGTGAGAAAAAAGCATTAGTGTATAATTTAGTGTAAAAAAGCGTAATTTCTGGACCAAGAGAGCAATTTCTGGACCAAGTTAAGAATAATGGAATAATTCTTGTTTTTAAAAAATAACTTGGTATAATCTAGTGAAAAGAGTAGACTTTTTTATGTCCAGGCCCGAATTTTCAGTGTAAAATAGGAATATTTAGTGTATAATTTAGTGTATAGTAGAACTACTGAGTAGAAAATTTTGTATGAAGAAAAGGTTTTTTATAATTTCTACTCTATAGAATAACCTGGAACATTTCTGTATAGAATAATTCAGTATTTGGTGACTTGGGTGTAAAGTTTGTCAAGGAGTTTCTGCTGATGAATGCGGTGAGGTCGTTTCATCGACGCCACGAAAAGAATTTTCTAAAACCGTTTGTGGTTTCTGAATCTCCTGAATTTCGTCATCTCGTCGTACTAAGGAAAAGTCTATATCTTGTTTTTGTGGGGCTCTACGAAGAAATTGGGCCCGGTCACGTGACCTTTCCGAGGGTGAAGAAAAGCTCACAACCAGCGATACTCCATAAATATTCCTGACTCTAAAGCTAATGTGGACGTATGCTCGGGATTTTCCAATCCCGGAATTCCGAAAGAAACCGTTCTAGAGTAAATGGGGATATGCGTTGACTATATACAGGACCCAAGCAGTACCAGGGCCAGGTCCACCATTTTTCGTTTTTCTCCGGTGAAAATTGGTATTTGGTCTTTAAATACAGAGCAAATCGTTCCTGTGGAGTTCCGGGTCCACTCCTCCACTGGCAAGACTGATTCCGGTAGGTAAAGAGATCCCAATCGGTAAAATGGGTCTTTTTTCCGAGCATTTTCATGAAATTTTTGTCAATTATGAGTTCCATAGAATTCCAATCAATTGTAAATCCATCACTTTTTCAAGGTAAATCGTGGAATTTCCTGTTCGATTCATTGGGGTTGACTTTGGTTTGAGTCACGGTGAACCAGTTCCATGACTCCAGTCTCCATGCAGGAGGGACTGCATATAAGTCCATAACCTTATCATTTCACCGAGATCCTCCACTGTCCCAATGGTTGTGATCCACCACTGTCTGAAGGGCCGGCAGAGTTTGGGCATTTGAAGTGCTAGAAGACGTTTGTCCTGCACATAACCCCAGGATGCGATTCCCCCGACGATCATCTCCAGAACAAGACTCTGGACACTCCGGACACGGACACTTTTGGACACTTCTAGACAATGGACAAGACACTCCGGACACTCTGGACAATGGACTGGACACTCCAGACACTCCAGACACTTTTGGAAAATAGACTGGACATTGATTGGACAGTTTAGTGGAGATTTGACCGGAAGGGGACTAGGTGCAGTGCCGTCACGTGACGCGCGACATGTCCCCACAATCAGCCTGACTTTTCCAACTCCACCGCATGACGCCCAAAAACTACCACACGGCCAACCCCGAGATCTCCGCGGCCATCGACCGCAACTTGGGCCCGTTCCCCGTGGCGCAGGTGTTGGACGAAGACCGCTTCTTCCAGACCCACTCGCCGCCTGCATACTTGCCCGAGGTCGAGCAGCAGGTGCAGGCCTTCATTGCCCACTGCAACGACATTGGCAAACGGATTGTCTTGGTCACCAGCGGAGGCACCACCGTCCCGCTTGAAAACAATACCGTACGCTTCATCGACAACTTTTCTGCAGGAACCCGGGGCGCCACGTCCGCCGAGTACTTCCTTGAAAACGGCTATGCCGTCATCTTCTTGCACCGCGAATTCTCCCTCTTGCCGTACCTGAGACACTTTTCCCACACCACCAACTGTTTCCTTGATTTCATGGTGGAAAAAAATAATAAGGTGGAGATCTCGCCGGAATTCGCCGACGAAATGTTGGCCGTGCTCAGAAAATACCACCACGCAAAGGCCTCCGGCTCGCTTCTCCTCGTGCCGTTTACCACCGTCAACCAGTACGTGCACACGTTGCGGAGCATTTCCCAGAGCTTGCTGCAACAAAAGGAACGGGCGCTTTTCTACCTTGCGGCCGCCGTGCTGGACTTCTTTTTGCCGTCCTCCCGCATGCCAACCCATAAGATCCAGGCCCAGCCCAGCGGCAAGTTGGTGGTGGATTTGGAGCAGGTGCCCAAGTTCTTGCGCCGCTTGGTGGACAGTTGGGCGCCGCAGGCCATGATTGTGTCGTTCAAGTTGGAGACCGACGATGCCATCCTTATCAAAAAGGCTTCCGAGGCCTTGCAACGCTACCACCACCAGCTTGTCATTGGCAACTTGTTGCAGACCCGGAAAAAGGAGGTTGTGTTTGTGACGGCCGATGGACACCAGAAATGGGTCCGGGTTGCCGATGATACCACGGAAATCGAGAGCCTCATTATCCCTGCTGTGATTGAGGAGCACGATAAATGGGCCAGAAGGTGGGCCCAAAGCTCTTAACCAATGCCTTTTTATTATAACCATTAATCGTTCTTTGAGTCGTAGCGTTAGACGGTTAAGAGAAATCCTGCATATAGCACAAGCACTAGACACCATCACCAAGCCATTTCCCACTTCAGAGGCAGTAGGCAACCCATAAACCAGTAGGCAATCCATAACCGTTGGGTCATGACGCTTGGATTGTTGGAAAAACCGGTGTTTTCGAAAATCCTGCATATAACACCAGAAATCCTTCCTATAGGATCCCTTACAAAAACGACATTCCGACTCCACATTGAAAGCCCTTCCGCATAGAATCGTCCGCGTACGCCGCCAATGGCAACACGAAATTGAGCTCAAACCTCGTCTGTGGATGGTTGTAGAGTATACCGAAGCCGTACCCTATGCAGTACTGACTTTTAAACTGCTTTAAAGCCTCTGAAAATCCAATTCCGCCGCCCACAACTTTGCCAAGATTCAAAAAATTGTGCATTTTGAACCCCGTGTCCTTGGGAGTGTATGGAATATGGCTGATTAGGGAAACTCCTGCATTTAGGAAAAAATCACCTCCGACGGACGAATTGCTGCTTTTGGGGCCGAGTCCTTGGGACGAAAACGCCCGTACATCGTTGGGGCCGCCTGCATGGAAGCGGTCCAAGATACTGGACGGGCCCTTTTGGGCGTTGAAGAGAGCTCCGGCCTTCAGAGTCACGATTAAGGTGTGGTCCTGCACAGAAGACGCCGTTTGAGCTTCAGCCACGATTTTCGTATATGCCACGTTATTGAACCGGAAAAACCCGCTTTTTTCCAATCCAAGCCGGAAAAACTGGCCCCGGGACGGCGTCACGTGATGGTCCCGTGTATCGTACTTCAAATTGAAAAGCACCGAGGTCTTAAGCAGATCTTTCAGCTGCATCATCACCTCCAACGACTTGGAGCCCTGGTTACTTAACCGTCTCCAAGCGGATTCCAACGCCACATCGAAATCCCATGCTCCGCCAAAACGACTGCTGATTTTATGTGCCGTACCTTTGGTATCCACCGAGCCCTGCATCCAGTCCAATTTCCGGGTATGTGTGAAGGCCAGAGAATCCCACAAAAAACGGGCATCGTTGAAAATGGGCATGGTGTAGTTCAAGAGATACGACAGGGGCGTTTTCGTTCCGGAAATGGCATCGAAAACCACACTTTCCGCTCCGCCAAAGAGGTTTTTGAGCTGGAACTGTATATAACCATCGCCTTCTCCATTGCCGATATTGGTTCCGGTTTTGGCGTAGAAGCGTTTTTGAGGGATGAAACTGAACACGGGCACGAGCTCCATGGTCTCGGATTGGTTTGCCTTGAGGCGGTCTTTGAAGGACCCCGAGGCGGGGCCCGAGGCGTGACCCGAGGCGGGGCCCGAGACCGAGGCCGAGCTTGAGCTCGGGGAAAAGCTGGAGCTCGGTAAAAAGCTCGGGGCAAACGCCGAGCTTGGGCGGGTTCGGCGTTCGGGCGGAACGCTATGCACCGAAACCACACATTGTTCTAGAATGTCAAGCTTGACCAAGTTCAGGTACAGGTGCAGGAGCAGGGCCAAGAAATCGGCCAATTGGACCGGTTTCCCCGGAAGCAACCCTCGGATCTGGTGCTGGAGAAACGCGTCCCGGAAGTCCTGGCTATTGGAGAATTGCACGTTGCGAACCTTGACTGGGCGCGTGGAGTTCTCCGCAAATAACTCTTCGAGGGCGACTTGGCTCTGCTGCATGAGCACGTGCTGCTGCTGCTCGACTATCTGCAGGAGCTCCTTTTCCAGGGCGCTTTGGGGTTGTTCATTTCCCCGCGAAAGGCGGTCCATGAACAGTTCCTCTGTTTCGATTGACATGTGGTGTGAAGGTCTTGAAGGTGTTTCGCATGTCTTGCGAAGGTGTGGCGTGCAGATAAAAGAAGTAGTGCAGGTAAAGTACACAGTACTGCAGGTAAAGAAAAGAGTACTGCAGGTAATCCAATAACAATCCTGCATCTAAATCAATCAAATCCTGCATAAAAAATAATCAGATACCGCATGAAATTAATCAGATACTGATTTATACATCCTGCATATAAAAATGAAGAACTTCATTCCCCACCACCATCAAGTCCTTTAACCAATATTTTAAAGTCTATGTAACTACTGCATATTGAGTGTAAATTACAGTCTGCTATAGTAAACGTTAGTCTGGGTCTATCTGGGCCTGCACATGGCGTCAAGTACAGTTCACTAGCACCATAAAACTTGCCTCCACCATGCAGTACAAACCACCAGATAGTGTTACCACCACCCCATTTTGGTAAGTATAATTTGAGTAGTGGTAGCTGTTAAGAGTATTTATTGTTTGGGTATGGTGGGGGACCCCGGAATTGGGTTGCGCACAAGGCACATCCGTACACCAGGCAAGGTCAGCAGAAAAGGCCCCAACGCAAGCCCCTTTATTTCCATAATACTAGGACAGGAATTAGTTCTGTGGAATGCTGGAATTCCGGACATTCCAATGAATATTTTAAAGTCACATATTATAGCATGAGTGCGTTTTTAAAAGACCAAGATCGGCAATTCCGACCGCGCCCTCGGCGCACCCTCGGATCTCCCCAAGCCACTACAATACATCAAGCAGGTCAAAAACCTCTCCTCTTTAACAGAATTATAGATCGACCAGTACCCTATAGATAGTTAACCCCTACAAGTGATTATCAAGATTCTGTTGCGCTTTAACCCTTATCTTCGGGTGTACTGGTCTTTCTGTTTTCTAATACCCGGAAATCACTCTTTTCCCTCGGTAACTGAGCTGATTTGCTCCTTTAACAAAAGCGCCGACTTCGATATTCCCTCGGCCAGTACACCCTAAGGCACACCTTCTGTTGTCCGTAGCTATGTCAATTTTTTTTTTTTTTTTTTTTTTTTTTTTCACATGGACATACTGCATGTGCATTGGCTACAGAAAGTTGAACAAGATGATCTTTACCATCACCTTTACACGATCAATGTAGACCTCAAGCCTGCAGAGAAACCGCACTTGGGCTACACTGAGAAGTCCCGGGATCACATCGAAATCAGCGTCCCCAATGCGGAAAGGGAAGTAGTAAGGTAGTAAGAATGTAGTAATGAGTAATACTCTGCTTTCGTTTAGACCAGAGCCAAAAACATCAATACTTAGACCAGAAAAAGTCAATGTTAGACAACACTCTCCTCTAACCTTGTTTCTTCAACCCAATGTCTGTTGTTTCATCTGAACGTACTGCATGGGCATGGAAAACATATGAGACTCGCACGTCTCATATGTACAGCATGCTGAAACTCAACAAGAGGAGAAGGTACTTCTCGGTTCAGAATTCGGAGATATAGATGAAACACGGAGGTAAGAACCACAGTGGAGTATTTGTAGCCAACGAATGATCTCTGATAATATCCCCTCACGCAGAGTCGGTCACGAAGGGGCGATAACTCCGACGGCGATGACTCCGAGGAAGGACTTATCACAGCCAATGACAGCGACCAATTAAAGCTCTCTGATAGGAAACGTGTATGAAAGATAAGCTCCCGGGTGGGGTTGAAAAAAAGGGTGGAATGTCTGAGAAGTGGATTTGGGTGCAATTTATATTCGCACGCCCCGCGCGTTTCATATTTCTGCCGCCACAAAACCGCCTGTTTTTGCGGTATATAAATAGGCAGCCCCCCCCCCCAGTTTTTTATTGCGTTTTTTTACTGCGTTTTTTACTGCATAATTATACTTTTCTCTTCCTTGAACTATGGCTCCGTCGGATCTCAGTCAGTGGATATAAGGTGGAAGGTTTTTCATCTTATTGAAGGAGATCATCAGATTTGGCAGAGACTTTTAATGAGACTATGAATTGGACTTTGATACTTGGAAAGAGTTGAAGTTGACAAAAATCAAAAAAAAAAAAATGAAGATATTATAAATTTTGACCTTGACTTTGCTGATTCTCGTGGGTGCTCTGTGTGCAGGACATTCGAGTTATAGAAGTGTTTAACTCCCTTTGACTCCACCAAAAGTCTTTCCAAAAATCAGCAGTATCAGCACCTCCAAATGTTTGGTTGCTATTGTCTTTTTAACAAATATGAGCTGGCACATTCAATTACTTATTTGGGTCATATGCACTCACACCATTTGGTTCAACTTGGAAATTACCTACATCATACAAAACCTGGACTGGAATGTATCATATTTCACTGAACAGGATTTGTACTGAAATTCCAACTAGTTTAGCTTGTGAGAAGGATTCCCTAAGTTAGAAGCATTAATACAGCAAAGAAATGAGTCAGAAGTTCCCTACTTAAAGACCTTATTGGAGGCCAACGAGACTCACGTGCCAGATTATGACCGCGTTTATTCAAACGCGCAACATGAACGACTTTGCAAGACGCTATCGTTCAACACTTTTAGGTGAAATCCACAAAGTTCAATTTCAGGAAGTTCAATTTCACAAAGTTCAATTTCAGGAAGTTCAATGTCGTCCCCGACCTGTGAAATTCATTGAAAAGAATGTCACGTGTTTATAATGCCGATCTGGTCCCGTGATAAAATAGGAGTGCAGATTGACGATGGTTCCGTCGAGCTACCATACTTTATTCTTATTTTCGCGTGCAGCCTGTTGCCGAGAGTCTTTTTTTTACCCAAGACGGCGATTTTTTGCTGTTCCCGAAAGTCTTTTTTTTAACTAATCACGACATTTCGATCTTATTAAGAAGTTGTGTAAAGCATCACATTTATTAACTTTAATTCCAATTTAAATTTTAAAGCTATGGGATGAAATTTCAACTTTAAAAATAAGGTATTTGATTCATGTATTTATAGAAATGACAGTTATATCTTTTTATATCATTAGTAACTACAGCTCTTAAACCACCAACTAAAGTAGATTGTACTTATCCAACTAAATATTTTTATACCAGTAGGTCCAATCTAAATTTTCTCATCAATTCCCATTTGAAGTACGAGGCCAGAACGCAGTTTGGGCTTTTTTTGAAGGGTAATGGACTCAATGTGGATGAGGCCTTGAAGGTCTGGAGCCACGAGGTCACCAAAAACGGCTAAATCAATAAAATCAAGATGGATACCTTCAACAAGGAGTATCGCTACAACCTCCCTTACAACTACGGGATGGAAGGAGGCCGGACCAACTACAAGCCGCACGACTGCAAGACCATTTTCTCCAAAAGACGACCGCAGAAGGGCGAGTCCCATGGGTGTCTTTACCGAGACGTACCATTGGAGGTGCTCATTTCGAATTTGACCGAAATGGGGATCAGGGACCAGTCTGAAATCAACGGCTTCGTTGAGGATGTCCAAAAGAACAACTTCACCTTGGCCTGTACAAGAGTGTTTGAAACCACCCACAAGCAGCAGATGGAGAAGTCGGCCAAGGCAAGAAAAAATCTCTAAGCTCTTTATTTAAAATCATCGATGCGTAACACACTTCGTAGCAGGGGCGAAATTTAACAATATAATCAATACAGTAAGAATTGGCATAGTATTTAGTACACGAATTAGAAGCCATCATTCTAGAGATTATATACAAAACAATGTTCTCAGAAGAATCAAATTTCTTGTTTTGTAAATACTCTAAGCTGTAATCAATATTCATCATCGCTATTTCCATATTCGTTTGGTAACTGGTCATCATAAATATAGGTTTTGTTGTCAATATTGAAATAATGATATTCAACGTCATATCGATATAATTGAGGATACCTAAAATTAAATATAGCTGTACTGTCGCCTACAAATTTATTTTCGACGATACATTGATTCATAAAACTAAATAAAGTATTAATTGAATCAATTAAGCCATATGTTAAGTGGACGGGAAAAAGTTAGTATACTTTCCAAGGGTTGTTTGAGGCTTTTTTAAACCCAACCCTGATTAATTTTTTCTATTATTTGTATTGCTTTTTGAATTAATTTTCCATATAAGATAGTATAATTTCAGGGATATTTAAGCTGCACACAACCCCTAAAAGTCCTTTGCCATTGACTCTATTTCCTCATTAGATCCTTTTACTAACCGCTCTACGCCTTTATTTGCTTCATCGTATAGATTAAAATGGCTTTTGTCTACTGTTGATCCTACGTTGTTTTTTCTAGCTTCATTTGTGCTATTGTATAAATCATTTCTTGAGCGTTTTTCCTTAAAGCTTAATACATTAATTTCTTCACTTTTAGTATTCTTAATATATTTGACCATATCGTTAAATCTTATTTCTTTTACTTTATCTACATATTTTTGCAAATTATTGTAATCTATGAATTCGCTAGATTTTTCTCTTGTAGTTATTTTTCCTATACACAAGTTTAAAATCTGAGAAATACTAACCCTTCCGTGGTCTTTAAATAATAAACCATTTTCAGCTGGAGTTTTTAATTTTTCCTTATAAGTTTTATTCGACTGTAATTTTTCCATTTGTTCTACAAAGTCATCTAAATTTGCATATTTTGTCAGTGGTTCAACATAAGCTTTTATTATATCTTGTGTCCCTACCGAGACGTACCATTGGAGCTGCTCATTTCGAATTTGAACCAAATGGGGATCAGGGACCAGTATGAAATCAACGAGAACCTACAGAGCCCACGGTAGAGTCAACGCCTACCAATCTTCTCCATCTCACATTGAACTCATTGTGACTGAGGAGGAGGAGAGAGTTCCTGCTGCTAAGGAGGAGAGAGTTCCTGCTGCTAAGGAGGAGAAGAAGGCTTTGGCCCAGGAGTAGGTGTGCTGGCCTATATGGAGCGCATCGGCGCTTGATTCATATATATAATACACTATGTGAAAGGACCACGAGTCTTCAATGTAGACCTTCAGACAAACTTATAATCAGATAATCAGACAGACATTGTAAGTACTTCAGACAAGATCTGGACTGAATAGAAATGGACTGGAGGTGCTTATTTTTGGTACTTTTATTGGTACTTTTATTGGTACTTTTATTGATACTTTTATTGGTACTTTTATTGATACTTTTATTGGTACTTTTATTGGTACTTTTATTGGTACTATTTATTTTTCTGTATTGGAGGTCTGGTTGAGTGAGGCTCATCTGGTGTTCTCTGCAGAAATGAGAAAGACTGCGAATTGGCCTTTTGGAGGAGAGAATTAGGACTCCTGGCCAACCATTGAAATTAATCGACATATAAATTAAAAATTAAAAATTAAGAATAGGAAACTTGGACCATTCGGGAAGTCGAAATAAGAAGAATTGCAATTAGAAAAATCTGCATTCCCGAAGTGGAAGTTCCGTCAGGAATTACCAGGAATCCTGCGTCACCAGTTACATGTAGTGAAGGAGAGTGAGTAGCAAGTTCAGCAACACCGAACGGACCATCAGAAAAAAAACTGAGTATCCGTATTTTTTTAAAAAAAAAGGCCCAATTGTTTTTAGCCATCACCATTACTCACCAAGTAAATACTAAAGTAAATATTAAAGTGATCCTTCACTTCATTTTCCTTAGTCACTGCTCCGAAAAACAGCCATTGAGAGCCATTAAAGCCATTAAAGCCATTGCCGAATTAAACCAGAACATGGATCGTCTTCACTAGCTCTGGAAACCGGAATTGGGTTCCATTGACAGTAAGGGAGACCTGAAGCGCCCAGACTGTACCAATGCTGTATCCAGCCCAATTAGTGAATCATACAATTCCGTAGAATTATAGTCCAGTAGCTGTCAGAGCAGCCAGTAGTTGTCGGTAGTAGTAGTAGCAGTCAGTAGCAGTGGTTCTGGTGTTTGGCGGTAAATGACCTGGCTAAATCGGAAAGAGGGCTAGTTGATGTTGCCGTTATGGAGCACATAGTAGATGGCCATGGCCTCGTTTCGGGACTGCTGGAGCCGATTTGTCCAGTAGCGGTAGCAGGAGTTTACCCGTAAAACAAACTTATAGGTATGGCACAAGCCGGACCCAAGGACTTGGGCCAAGTGCCTTGTTAACGACATGGGTGCAAATCGGCAAGGACGGCAGACGGATTGGGGGATTTGGGGGCTTCCAGGAAACCAATAACTCAATTGATTGGAAAAATAAGACAAGTTTTCTTCTCTGGAAATAGCAGATTGCTTATCGTATGTGGGGCTTGGAAAAGAGTGTTTTAAAGACTAGGGGACAATGCTCGCTTAATGTTGGGTCCCAGTTTATCCTGCTGAATCGGTGCGCTTGCAGTAGGTGGCCGCACCCAGTCCTTCAGAGAAGACAGAAAGAGACAAAAAGACAGAAACAGACAATTTAGAAAAGACAGAAAGAGACAAAAAGACAGAAACAGACAATTCAGAAAAGACAGAAAGAGACAAAAAGACAGAAACAGCCAATTCAGAAAAGACAGAAAGAGACAAAAAGACAGAAACAGACAATTCAGAAAGAGACAGAAAGAGCCACAGGGAACTTAAATACTCTCAGATTAGGGAGGTATATTCTGGAGCCAGGGATATGTATTAAGACACCTGCACGGGGCCCGCCCAATGCCGGACGGGTTATTTTTCCACGACTCGTTGTGGTGGTTGGGAGCCCACGACTTTTGGTGGTTGGGAGCCCCGGTCATTAGTGGTTGTGAGGATGTCCAGAAGAACAACTTCACCTTGGCCTGTACAAGAGTGTAATACTAGTTAAGGCAATACTCTCTAGATTTTGGACCTGATGATTTTTTTTTTTTTTCAGTCTCCACCAATTCTACAGTCAATAAACACAATAGTGAGGTGATTAATCTTATTGGTTCTTTGGACCGGTATTATTAGCTGTATCTTTTTTATTGTAACTAGACCGTAGAACGATAGATAGACTATATACAGTACTGCAACTATATTACCATTTGATTACTCTGCACATTGATGGATTTGGTCCATCTATAAATCCATCATACCTTGAAGACCTGCATTTCATGGGACTTTTCTGAGCGTAGTAGAACATCGTGGAATCTAGCAGTAGAATCTCTTTTCTTGCGCAGTAGTGCATAGTACCATTGGATAGTTCTAACGTGGCTCTAAGATTTGTCTGATTGGACTGACTATAGTCCATGTCCTTCATATAGGCTTCCACTGGCCATGTGTCAAGTCCGTATGAACGTTGGTATTGCCCAGATGTCATAATTAGTCTCTATTACCTCTACTACATCTAATATCTCTACTACCTCTACTACATCTAATATCTCTACTACCTCTACTTTCTCTACTATCTCTACTACAGTCTACACCTCTACTCAATCTGCGACAAGTATGGGCAGCAGATGGAGAAGTCGGCCAAGGCAGAAAACCTGCACATCCCCCATCCCAACTTGTACTTTGACCGGTTTCGCCAGCTAGAACGAAACGAAACAAACGCCAGAAAGGGTTAGTCAGATGTGTCTGGCGATCTGGCAGTCAATGGAGTTACGCAATCAGACTATGACAAGACAAACCATTTTTTCTATGGTTTCTATGGAACCCGTGATTTCTATGGAACCCGTGATTTCTATGGAACCCGTGATTTCTATGACCAATTGAGATGGAAATTTGATTGGTTACTACTTTTCAAATAATAATACTGTGCTATATATTTACAAGTCCAACGAGCGCCAAGTGTTTATGAAGCCAAACCACGAAGCACCCGAACCACAGAGTCCGACCCAGAATGGAGTCAAGCACCCTTCGTAAAGCGACCAGTGCACCACCAAAGGGAACTGCGCCGCTTGCTTGAAGAGTGGTGTTATTCCTAATTCATATCATTAAACGATTTTTTCTTTTCCGACTATCAGTATATCATCGCCTATATAGGCATATGCATCATGATCAATCTAGTGTTTAACACAGCATGACTGAGCTATCACGATTGACAGAGCTATCAAAATGAACGGATCGGCCCTCTGAACTTGTCACGTGTTGGCCTGACCCTACGATTCCCAATGGAGCCGTTGACCACATTGTTCTCCGTGTGGTTTTTAAGGTACATCACCTGCGCTCCTTCTTTCAAGTCCAATTTCTGCTCACACATGAGGTTCTCGTAAAGACGGGCGGCCTGCTGATTTTTATCGGAGTCGATTGCGTCGAACGAATGGACTTGGCCCTTTAAATGGTGCAATCTGTTTTCATTGGCCCGCTTGACTTCGGCTCGCGTGGGGAACAATTCCGTGGGCTCGATTCCATCGGAGTACGGCGATTTTTGGCTGAGATTCGGGTCTTTTTTTTTTTTTTTTTCGATCGGTCTCGGTGGAGAGCCGGCGTGTTATGGCATTTGGCCTCAAGAGGAAGGTTGCCTTGTACAAGGCCTTGGGTGCAAAAAGTGGTTCGAGACGAAAGGTGGAAAATAAGTATGGATTCTGTCTTTTTCTATATTCTGTCTTTTTCTATATTCTGTCTTTTTCTATATTCTGTGTTACTCTATATTCTGGGTTGCTCTAGATTCTGACTTTTTCTATATTCTATATTCCTGCATACTCATACTGTATACTACCGTGTGGATATAGTTGAGAATTACTTGATTCAACCGTTTCCACCTTGAGTTTCTGCAGGTTTCTGCGGGGTTCTGCGTGTTTAGCCGAGATTCTGCGGGATTCTGCAGGTTTCTGCGGGTTGCTGCAGGTTTCTGCGGGTTTCGGCAAGGAAGAAGGTGCGCTTGTATGCACTCCCCACACATGGTCACGCAAAAGTCCAGCAGTTTCTTCACTTTCTGCCCCATTTTTTTTATTTTTTCCAGTTTTTTTAGTTTTGTCACTTTCAAAGCTGGATTTCCACCTCGCTTCTTATCAAATCTACCGGTTTTTTGGTCAGTGGATCTCCTCGAAATTCCTAGTGTTCTCAAAAAAAGAAAGGCGCTCGCCTCGGGATCTGCGAACCTTACACCAGTACAACCTCAGATTGTGGGACCCTCTTGTTGCGCGTGACCGTACACGTTTTAGTCTCATAACTTTAATAACTCTAATAAGTATGAAACTTCAGTAGTCAAGATTATATATATTTTGATATATTATTAATAGCATTATTCTTTAAAATGGGATTAGCACCATTCCACCGTTGAGGATCTGATCTTGCTGCTTATATTAGTATAGTAGCTAAAATATCTATTTCTTTTTGAATATTTACAAATGTTATCTTTTTTAAGTATCATATATTTATTATCTCAGTAGTCATACTTATTAGTTTATATTTGGATGTTTGTCGAACTAAGTACTAGAGATGGTCGTTTCTTCAGTAGTAAACTCTTGTCCCTGCACATAAGGGGCGACTGGCTGGTCTCGTATATATTCCCTCTGGGAGAGAACCCGTACCTCTTAGTTGGACCAGTACACCCTAAGATTCATTAGACAAGAGCTTATGATTGGCTAGATGAGCACAGACCAACATTGTTCTTTCCAAAACAATGTCTAAGTAGTTTAATCTTAGGGTGTACTGCATACGCGTTCCATGCTTATGCAGTACGTGACTGCCTTGCGAGGCGTTCACGCTTAACACCTCTGACGCAAGGAATATCGGCCAAGGGTTTTTTTCTTCTTTTTTTTTTCTTCTTCTCATTCTTTTTTTTTTTTTTTTCTTTTTTTTTTCTTCTTTTTTTGTGGGACCCTTGCTCCATGACCATCTCTCCTGGTCAACGCTTACGGTGTACTGGTCAACGCTTACGGTGTACTGGTCAATGCCTAGGGTGTACTGGTCAAGTCTTACGGTGTACTGGTCTATATAT
>NLAM01001449.1:3570-52093 GCA_002370325.1 Metschnikowia hawaiiensis | reverse complement strand
ACAAAGATGTCCTCATCCGGACAAACTACATGTGCATTCCATGCTCACGTTTAACAGTCCCCGACTACCTGCGCCCGGCAATACACATTTGCCTGCATTCTCAGTTAATAGCCATACGTATCTCATTCGCCTCCATCCATTGAACCATCCTTTTTTTTCTCTAGCAATTTAGTTGGTCACTGGTTCTGGAGTACTGGACGACTGAAGTAGTTCTGGGTTCGCCCAGTTAAATAAACCTTGAGAGGAATCTCTATAGGGTGTAGTACAGTTACGAATATACGAATTGATACAACTTTAACATTATACAGTCCTAAAACCTGTTAAGTTCTAACAATCAAGGCTTAAACTTACATATCATGGTAGTAATCTAATATACGATTCGGTCACCATGGGTTCTGTACTGTTCAATAGAGTGTATCGTACGAGTGGTAGTATACAGGCCAACTAAAGCATTCCAGTCCTTGGCGTAGTATTTCCATTCCTACGTGATATCATCACCATAAGTGCACTAGGGACTTTATACTAGTAAATCAGTACTGAAGTAACTATGCCTTGTACTTTCCCTGCTTAAAGGCTCATAATAAGCCTCTTCGTATAGGATTTTGGAATACCCCCTCTTATAGGCAACAAGCTTCTAGGAACTCTTCATCTAGGATTCCACAGAGGATTCTGGAGGGAGACTTTAAGCCGAGACTCTGGAGGGAGACTTTAAGCCGAGACTCTGGAGGGAGACTGATAAATCTCGGAACTGGATTTCTCTTGAGTTTCAATCCCCAAGAGTATGATGATGTGTGCAGCTCCTGGCGGACTTTCCCCCATTGAATTTGGACCGAGAATGGCGTTGCAATGCCCGGCTGAACACCGCACATTTGACGCTGGCAGTGGCGTTTTCCCAGGACTTTTCCAGCAGTGGCGTGTGCCAAGGAGGGTGCACTGGTCTGTCTATCGAGGGTGTCCACAAGTCGCTGAATTCCTCGTCCATCATTTTCACCAGAATGTCGTCCACCGAAAGCTCCTTATTAGCACTAAGCCCACTCATGGCCGTTTTCAAAATCGTCTATAAACCCTTCTCTCCGGCCCCCATCTCTGCTCCATCCTGCTCCATCCTGCTCCATCCTGCTCCATCTCTGCTTCATCTCTTCCTAGATATCTGCCTAGATCTCTAGCTCCATCTGGGTTTTTGGGTCTTCTCAGGTCCCGATTTTAAGCTCTGCCAGTGGTTATGTTAACGCGCATCCTGTCCAAGTATCAATATTGTTGCGCGTATATATAAACGCTGTCATAATCTGGCACAGGAGGAGTCACATTGGCTTGCAATAACTCTGGCAAGTATGGAACTTCTGTAGTCATTTCGTTGCTTGTATTAATGCTTCTGGTATATCTGATCTAGGATTCCTTTATATAATCTTGGAAATCTTATTTCTTGTCACAAGCCGAGCTGAAGAGATTTCCCGCCTCATATCCAAATGACTGACCTAGATTCGTCGGGGAATAGTTCAAGGAAGAGAAAAGTATAATTGCGCTGTGAAAAAAAAGGGGGGATCGCCTATTTATATACCGCAGGAACAAGCGGTTTTGTGGCCGCACCAATGTGAAACGCGCGGGGAGGGGGGTTTATATATTCGTGAGGCGTCGTTTTCGCAGCCACCTGCAAGCCCCTGAACACTGTGCATTTGTGTCAGAGTCCGCGCTCTCCAACTATATAAAAAGGCCATTCCCCCGTCCGCTTTTTTCTACATTTTCCATCATTTTCCATCATTTTCCAACTCTCGCTATAATGCATTTCAATACCCACTTCTCAGTCACCGTATCGGTACCACCGCATTGATTACTGCATTGATGGATTACTGTGTTAATATAATCTACGCTAAGAGTGTGTCTTGATCATGAAAAGGGGGTGATTGAATCTAACCTCTTATGGAATTGGTCATGGAAAGAAAATCAAATATGGATATATAAAAAGTTAAGTGGAGTTCAAGTTGAGAATGCCGAGGTCTACATCCACTTGTTGACGTTGCCCGAGCTGTTGATGATCTGTTGTTGAAGAGTTTATGTTTTTTTTTACCTCTACTTATACCTTACTCTAATTTACAGTTGAATACTCCACGTGATACAAACTTCGACCGTTACTGAATCTTTTTATAATTTGGAGCTAAACCTGTTGGTTTCGTGAAAATATGGATTTTATGTTGTGTCCTGCATATAGGCCCGCTTCGACATATTCACGTATTACGTCCCACCCACTCTTCAATCCAGCGTACCCCAATACCTTTTTTTTCAATCACCGCCCATCATCATTCCATGATTACCTAAACCTGTATATAGTGCATTTATATACAGAAGCACTATATACAGAAGCACTATATACAGGACCACAACTCATAAACCTTCTACACTATCCTGCTGACAAGAATATTCTAGGGGCGCTGAACCGGAACTATTATTTCCATAAGTATTGCCAGTTCTCTTGTTGGTATGATTACATAATCCAAATTTTTTAAAGTATCCTGCACATTATACATTGCTCAGTGCGTGGCACGTGACTTGACATCTCCGTCCATTCTTCACCAACCACTCATTGTTTCTACACCAACAGATTTGAGCCCGTATTCTGACGCTGACCGGCCATTGTGCTACGCTTGCTATGCGGATCCGTTCATTGGACGTATAAATGCAGGTATGATTGTTCCAGCTGCAGTCCTTCGGGACTATGCAGCCGGCCATTGTTTGGTGGCCCATGCAGTTCGGTGTCTATTGTTCAGCGAACGTTGCCATGGCCATTGTCTTGGGGCTCTGTTCCCCATTGTTAGTGTCATCCATGTTCTAGACTTGTCAGTCCGGCATCTCGTCATGCCCAGTCCGGCATGTCCAGTCCGGCATGTCCAGTCCTGCATGTCCAGTCCTGCATGTCCAACTGTCATGCCTAACCACACATTAGACTGACCACACTCCAGACACTCCAGACACCAGACTCCAGACTCCAGACTCCAGACACTCCAGACACTTTAGAAAAGGTCACGACTCTTTCCACTTCTCCTCTTTTCCCTTCTCCTCTTTTCACCTCTCTTTTCCCTTCTCTTTCACTTCTCTTTCACTTTTCCTCTTTCACCTCTCCACTTCTCCACTTCTTCCCTCCTCAGATATCCGTGACACAGCCCTTGGAGGCGTCGTTGACCAACTTGTAGAACTTGAACAAGGTTCCTCTCTTGTACCTTGGCTCTGGGGCCACCCACGTCTTTCTTCTCTCGGCCATGGTGGCTTCGTCCACCATCAAATCGATCTTGTTGTTTTCCGTGTCGATGATGATCTCGTCTCCGTCGTTGACCAACGCAATTGGGCCTCCGACAGCGGCCTCCGGCACCACGTGGCCAATCAAGAACCCGTGGGATCCTCCGGAAAACCGGCCATCGGTGATCATGGCCACGTCCTGGCCCAAGCCGTATCCCATCAAGGCTGAAGAAGGCTTCAACATCTCAGGCATTCCGGGGCCTCCCTTTGGTCCCTCGTATCTGATGACACACACGGTCTTTTCGCCCTTTTTGATTTCTCCGGCTTCCAAAGCATTGATGAAGGCATCTTCACGGTCAAACACACGGGCCTTTCCTTTGAAGTAGGTTCCTTCCTTTCCGGTGATCTTGGCCACACACGATCCTGGTGCCAAAGACCCCTTCAAAATCTGCAAATGGCCATTGGGCTTCAATGGGTTGCTGACGGGTCTGACGATATCCTGTCCTTCTGGTAATCCGGAAAGCTGGCTCAAGTTCTCCTTGATCGTCTTACCGGTGACGGTGTATTGGTCTCCGTCAATCATGCCTTCTGCAAGCAACATCTTCATGACAGCTGGAGTTCCTCCAACATATTGCAAGTCGGCCATCACGTACTTACCCGAAGGCTTGAAGTCGGCCAAGAGCGGCGTGTTGTCGGAGATTCTCTGGAAATCGTCCACGGTGATTTCAATGTCCACGGAAGAGGCAATGGCAATGATGTGCAACACGGCATTGGTGGATCCTCCTGTGGCAATGATATAGGTGATGGCGTTTTCAAACGCCTTCTTGGTCATGATCTCCTTGGGCTTCAAGTCCAACTTCAACAAGTTCTTGACCGCCTCTCCAACAGACGCACACTCGTGGGCCTTTTCCTTGGACACGGCGGGAGCTGACGAAGAGTAGGGCAACGTCATTCCCATCACCTCGGCGGCGGATGCCATGGTGTTGGCAGTGTACATACCACCGCAAGCACCAGGACCAGGACAAGCGTTTCTGACCACGTCCAAACGTTGTTCATTGGTGATCTTCTTGGATAAGAACTGGCCATAGGACTGGAACGCATTGATAAGATCGATTTTCTCGGGAATCTCTGCAGACGCGCCACATCCAGGGGCTCCAGGGAGAATGGTTCCTCCGTAGACCATGAGCGAAGGTCTGTTGTGTCTTCCCATGGCCATAAGAACACCGGGCATGTTCTTGTCACAAGAAGGAATGGCCACGGACCCATCGTACATTTGGGCCATGATCATGGTCTCAAACGAATCGGCAATGATTTCTCTCGATTGCAAAGAGTACTTCATTCCCTCAGTTCCATTGGTGATACCATCGGAAACTCCAATGGAGTTGAATTGCATAGCTTTCAACCCGGCCTTGTTGACGGATTCCGTACAAGCATTGTTCAAGTCCATCAAGTGGATGTTGCAAGGGTTTCCGGTCCACCACACGGATCCCACGCCCACCTGGGCCTTGGCAAAGTCCTCATCTTTGAATCCGGTAGCGTAGAGCATGGCCTGCGATGCTCCCTGCGACATGTCTTGCGTGACAATGGACGAATATTTGTTCAAGTTCTTCTGAAGCGAACATGCCGAGCTTGAAAAAGCCCGGGCCCCGTATTTGGTGAACTTCATTGTGCTGGAGGGAAAAGGGTTTTTTTTCGGGTCTCTGTTGCGCCGGCTTGATAATCTTTTTTCACCTCGCGCGTCTGGTGACTCATTTGGTTGGCAGGCCAATCACAGCCGCCTCATTAATATGCCTGCGAAAAGAACCCGTCCTCCGCGAATGCATAAGGGGCCTGTCAGATGCGAAAGATAAGCTTGGCATTGTATATAAGTCAAGCGCACTTCCTCAGATCACGTGGCTGACCCAACCCCTTATCCATTGGCGTCAATTGCCCCTCAATTTTGGCTGTAAATCTCCCTCAACCATTGGCTGTGAATTTTCCTCAATTTCGGCTATGAATCACCCGTCAGAGTCTTTTTGGCTGTAAGTCCCCTCAGCCATTGGCTATGAAACACCCGTCAGAGTCTTCTGGTTGTAATGTATTGGGCTGTCAACACCTTCCATCACATTCTGATCCGTTTCAGTTTAAGAACTTTGGCCTTCAATTGGTGACATGTTCAGCTTCAAAATATTCCTTGTGTTCGATATATGAAGCCATATTGGGATTCAATAAGATATGGTCGTCGATGGGGAATCTATTCGCCTTGCTAATTCAGGGGGTCACTAAGTTTTGAGTGTTGATAAAACCTTATCTGGCCCTTGGAAAAAGAACATGGGAAAAAGCCTCAAATTTTAGTTTGCGGCAAGATTAGGAGGGGGAACATGGCTTTTTATAGACGCCATTTCGGCTTTTAAGGTTGATGTCGCCGCCTCTTTTGGTACGACTTTGCGCTCACGTTTCATCGGTTCCTTGCAGTACGACATGCATATGCAAAGACTGGGATGCAGATGATGCAAACGGTTGCATAACATTGCATACTTGGGTATAAATGACCGTCCCCCCCTGCCTGAAAAAGCTGTAATTATTTTTTGAAAGTGCCTCATTCAGCTTTTTGTCGTTGCCACAATCCCCCACTTTTGTGGCATTGTACGGCTGTTTTGGAGCGGTCCCGAATATCAGGCCGACACAAGACCCACAAGTTGAATTTCTTTTTAAAACTGAATTTCTTTTTAAAACTGAAATGACTGTCCGTGTTTGGCTTTTCTAGGGGATCACTACAAGGGAACTTCAGACTTTGGTGTGGCTGCAAATGGCTACAAATGGCGCACGGGAATCCCGCACGTGTACGGGTTTGAGAGGGCCGGTCAAGAATTTGGTGCGAACGGCTGTACACCTTTCCACAACTCCACAACCCACAAGATGAAACCCAAAGTGCTCTTCATTGGCGACCTCAACGAAAACCTTCCTGAATACAAGCAGTTTGTCCAGAAGTACGAATGCATCAAGTACACGTTGCCCTCCACCAAAGAAGAGGTGATCCACGACTTCCAAACGAAGTACCATGACGTGGACGCCATTTACGGCGCATGGTTGGGGTTTGTGTTGGTGGGCGGGTTCCGGGATGAACTCGTGGCCAGTGTGGGAGACCAACTCAAAATCGTGGCCATTTGCTCGGTTGGCCATGACTCCTACGATGGATCTGCCATGGCTAAGCGGGGAATCGCCTTGACCAATGTGCCGTCTACAGGCGCCGCAGGCCCAGTTGCTGATTTGGTGCTTTTCAACGCTTTGGCTGCATTCCGAAACTTTGGTATTTCTATTGGCAACATCAATGTTTCCAGAAACCATACGGTGAAGACCCGGGCGGCTTTGCATGATGCTCGGTTTGACACGGTGCAAGGAAAAGCCATTTTGGACCAGAGTCCAGCTCGCAGCTACTCGTTCGGTGAAGTGGTTGCAGGCCGAGGATGTCTCAACCCCAGTGGTCACGATGTGGTGATTGTGGGTTTCGGCAATATCGGCCGGACGATTGGGGCCCGGTTGAGTGCCATTGGCATGAACATCCACTACGTCAAACGTACGCCGTGCAGTGCTGAAGAAGAGCAGAGGTTGGGGTACAAGGCCACGTACCACTCGAACATTGAGGAGACGTGTGCTTTTGCTGATTTGGTGGTGGTTTCGTGTCCTTTGACCAGTGAAACCCGCCATCTCATCGATGCAGACCTCATTGACAAGTTCCACAAGCCTATGCGCATCATCAACATCGGCAGAGGGCCAATCATCGATGAGCAGGCGTTGGTGGATGGGTTGAATGCAGGCAAGGTTGTTTTTGCGGGGTTGGATGTGTTTGAACAGGAACCCAAAATCCACGAGGGATTGTTCGACCGCCAGGACGTGATCTTGACCCCACACGTTGGAGCATCCACGGTGGAGAACTTTGACTATACGGCGGTGAAGGCCTTGGAGAACATCGAGAGCGTGTTGCATGGAGCCGAGCCCTTGACCCGGGTGAACTAGGCCCACGTGGCCATGTATACAGGTCAGAGGTGAAATACAAGTGTCCAGGTGAAAATATACAGGTCAGAGGTGAAATACAAGTGTCAAAGGTGGTGTCAACGGTGGAAATATACAAGTGTCAATGGGTGACAGCGAATGGGTGGAGGTGATGAAACACCAGTATGTTTCAGACTGGAATGGACCCGATCTTTAGGGTCTAAGTCTGAATTGTCTCTACTGAAGAGAGTTCAAGTCCACCAATGGTTTCAAGATGAAACCAACAGTGAAAGACGCCAGTGAATGTGACCAGTGAATGTGGCAGTTGTGAGAAGTGAAAGGCATCAGTGAATGTGGCAGTTGAGAATAGAATGTGGCAGTTTTGAGAAGTGAATGTGGCAGTGAAAGGCGAATGTGGCAGTTTTGAGAAGAATGTGGCAGTTGTGAAGTGAAAGTACTGGTGACGTGGCCCGAGAGTTTCCACTTTCTTGTCCAATGGTCGTCCAATGTCTTCCACTAAACACGAGTCACTCACTTCTCATGACAACTGCCAAAAACGTGTCCTGTCCAATACTGTCCAATACTGTCCAATACTGTCCAATACTGTTCAATTCTGTCCAATACTGTTCAATACTGTTCAATACTGTCCAATTCTGTCCAATACTGTCCAATTCTGTCCAATTCTATCCAATGACTGTCCAATGACTGTCCAGTGACTGTCCAATTCTGTCCAATGACTGGGACAGTTACAGTGGCTACACCATTCTCGGGCTGCTCACCAACAGTTTCACCCTCTTGACTATCCCACTTTGACCCACCTCAAATTCTCCGAGGAAATACCGAGGAAATACCGAGGAAATACCAATGTTTATAGTTCAAGAGTATATAGAACCAGATCAATACGTCAGTGACTTAGATCAATGTCAAGATCAATAGGTCAGTGACTTGGATCAGTGACTTGGATCAATAGGTAGTGGGCCCAAATCCTGCATATAGACGTCGCGCGCGCGGGCCGGAGCAAGGTGAAGTCCATTCTCCTCTCGCTCTCCCCCATTTCTCCCCCTCCACTCCACAATGGCTTCCCTATACAAAGGCGTCTACTCTGCCATCTACGACTACGACGCCGCCACGCCCGAGGAGCTCTCCGTTGCCACCGGCGACTTGCTCTACGTCTTGGAGATTTCCGATGTGGACGACTGGTGGACCGTCAAAAAGAGAGCCGTTCCTGTATCTGGGCAGGACGTCGACGAGCCCGTGGGTTTGGTGCCGTCGAATTATATCGAGCCGGCGGCGGTGGTTGCTAGGTGCAGTACTCTTTATGATTACGAGAAACAGACGGAGGAGGAACTCCTGTTTAAGGAGGGGGAAGTGTTTGATATTTATGATCTGGCGGATCCCGATTGGCTCTTGGCGGGGAACGGGCGGGCGTACGGGTTTTTGCCGTCCAATTACATTGAGTATGAAAAGGAGGGGTTGCTGGATTCGGCAGGTCAAACCGGGTCTCAAGTCCCCGTGGCCCTGCAATTCCCCGTGGCCCTGCAATTCCCCGTGGCTCTGGGTCTGGGCCTGGCTCTGGGTCTGGGCCCCAACGAGTCTTTGAATGTGCCTGCTTCTGGAAGTGGGCTTAGTCAAAACCACTTTTCCAGTGGGCCTGCTTCTACACAGGAACGTGGTGGTCTCTATGATTTGAATGCAAGCGATGGAAATGGCAATTCGGGCGTGGACAGTGAAGAGGATGAAGCTCCTCCTCCGATGCCCACGAGGCCGGGCTCCAATACCGTTTCGACGACGTACGGCTCGGGCCAGGGCTCCAAACCACGCCCGGGACGTTCAAATCCGGGCAAGTCAAATTCGACCAATGAAAGAGCAGCGTTTGCTACGGGTACCGAACCAGAAGAGGATCTTGGTTCATCCTCCGTCGGTGCAGGCGACAATGCCTCTCCACAGCATGGGTTCGATGGAGAGTATTTCCGGTGGTACATTGACGAGGTGGACGGGCGCAAGAAACGGCCGGTTGTGTTGGCCATTGGAAACGGGCTCATCATCCTTAAGCCCAACACTTCCAACCCCAAGAAACTCTCGTTGAAGTCCGCGTCGTCTCTCGATAATAACTGGCGCATCCGGGACTTGGTCAACTATAACCATGAGAAAAAACACGTGTTTTTCGACTTCAAGAACCCGCAGGCGTCCATTGAATTGCATGGAGGCACCAAGGACGTGGCCGAAGCCATTGTTTCCGTTTTGGGCGATTTGAAGGGTGCAGAGGAAGCTCGTGGCTTAAAAGAGGTGGCCCGGGCAGCACTGACGAAAACCTCCGACTCCAACAAACGCGTGGGAGTGTTGCTTTTCGATTTCAAGGCCCAGTCCAACGACGAGTTGCTGAGCAAAGAAGGCGACGAAGTGTACATTGTGGACCTGAAAAAGTCCAAGGAATGGTGGCTCTGTGAACGGGTGTCCGATGGGCGCCAGGGAGTGATTCCTTCCACTTATATTGAGATCATTGCCACTACCAATTTGGATAAGTTGACGGATGGTGTTCAGCGCAGAAAGTCCAAGAAATCGTCTCCTCTGAAAGGACGAGTGGTTGAATCCGCCAAAAGCCCCAGGTTCCGGGACAGAGACGACCGGGACAAGATCCGGGAGTCTGACCGCAAGAGAAGGGTCGAACCTTCGGCCAAAGCCGAGCTGAACATGCCCAATTTCCACCGCATTCGGACGTGGATCGACAGTTCGGGCTCGTTCAAGGTGGAGGCCGAGTTCTTGGGCTTCAAGGAGGGCAAGGTGCATTTGCACAAGACCAACGGCGTCAAGATCGCCGTGCAGGCCACCAAACTCTCCGTGGAAGACTTGGAGTACGTGGAGAAGGTGGCCGACGTGCTGCTTGACAAGTACAAGGAAGAGTTGGCCAAGCAGCTGGCCAAACGGGACCGGGCCAAGGCCAGCAAGAGTCCGTCCAAATCTGCCACGGCGGTGATCAACGACGTGGCCCCGGAAAAACCGGACCGGGCCAAGGCCAGTGCCAGTGCCAGTGCCATCCCGCAATCCGAGCCGGACTACGACTGGTTCGATTTCTTTCTTTCTTGTGGCGTGGACATTGGAAACTGCCAGCGGTACTCGGTCAACTTCAGCAAGGAGCAGATGGACGAGTCCATTTTGGAGGACATCACACCTTCCCTTTTGAGGTCGTTGGGATTAAGAGAAGGCGACATTTTGCGTGTGATGAAGCATTTGGACCAGAAGTTCCACCGGGAAAAACCCGTTTCTTCGGAACCCCCCACCGGCGGTCTTTTCACCGAGCCAACGGGTGCTTTGAAGAACAATAGCACCACGGAATTGTCCAAGGTCACCGCCAACGCGTTGCCTGTTCCAGCCAAGGAAACCCCCAAAAACGAAGACGATGCTTGGGCCATTAAGCCTGCACTGAGAAGCAACGAGGCACCAACTCCTCAATTCACCGGCTCATTGCAAGATCTTGTGGATATTCAACCTTTGGATGGGAAATCCGAAAGTGTGGTGACTGCTCCTGCAGCTACTGCTTTGACTCCGGTGAAGACCCAAAACCTGGTTCCTCAGCAGCAGCAATTGACCATGAGTCAGCTGAAGGAGAAACAATTGCCGGAACTCAAGCCTGCACAAACGGGCTTGACTGCTACCCGAACCGGCGGTTTGGTTCCTGTTCCCACAGGAGGCTTGATTCCGGTCCAGCCCACGGGATTCATTCCTATTACGGCGCAGCCCACGGGATTCATTCCTATTCAGGCCACCGCAGGACTCATGCCCCAGCCAACGTATGGAATTGTCCAGCTTCAACCGGGGCTTGCCACGTTCCCAATGCCGCAAACCACGTTTAATCAGCCCCCATTGAACCAAACGGGGTCTTTTAATGCAGGACAGACCACGTTCAATACAGGACAAACGTCGTTCAACCAAGCGTCGTCCTTCAATCAACCCCAAACGTCCTTCACCCTGCAACCGACTGCATCCTTTGTTCCATTGCAGCCCAACCAAATGCAGCCGACTGCATCGTTTGTTCCTCTTCAGCCAGGAACAACAGCAACCATGCCTCAAACCTCTTTCGGACAAACTGGACAAACTGGACAAACGGGACAGTTTGGACAAGCTGGACAAATGACGGGACAAACTGGACAGTTTGGACAGTTTGGACAAGCTGGACAGATGACGGGACAAAGAACTGGAGGACAGAGTACCGATATCTTTGGACAGTTTGGACAGACGGGACAGACTGGACCAATTGGACAACCCAGCTTGACTGGACAGAGAACCGGAGGAATGGCCAATGCATTTGTTCCTCAATCTTCGTTTGGAAAGCAAATCACAGGCGGGTTCATGGCTTCAAACCAAACCGGCGGAGCCCAAGCCTACCAGACCACTTTCGGACAACCCCAGAATTTTGGACAAGCCACTGGAGGATTTGGACAAGTGACGGGAGGATTTGGCCAAACCGGGGCCCAGAACTTTAATTCTGGAGCAATGCCTCAGACGTCCTTCGGGGCTCAAGCTACCGGTGGGTACGCCAACCAACCACAGTTCAACCAGGACATGAACCAGATGAACAATATGTTCCAGAACACATCCCTCCAGCCTCCAATTGGACAGAATTCTTTTGGACAACTTCCAACTGGACAGACTTCCTTTGGACAACTTCCAACTGGACAGACTTCTTTTGGACAAGCCCCCATTGGACAACCTCCTATTGGCCAAGCTTCCTTTGGACAACAGCAATTCGAAGGGTTCGGCAACCAGCCCTTGGTTTCTCAACCCACCGGTCTTGGCTTTGGCAACGGCCCAGCTTTGCAGAACCAGCCAACGGGGAAAAGAGCCAATTTGCAGGCGGCGACTGCAGACAATCCCTTTGGTTTTTGATCCTTCCCACTCATGATTCCCGTCACCTTTTGCCGTTGCTCCTTGGAACTGTTGACGCTGTTCGTTTCAACTGTTGACGCAGTTCGTTTCAACTATTGATGATGCTGTTGAGAGGGTGAAGGAGTGCGTAAGGCTGCGCGCGGGGGTGTTTCAGATCTGACACGCGCGGTGCGTTTTGCAGCCATGCAACGTAAGAAATCCCGCCACCGCCCGGGGCGGCCAAAACTATATAAACTCGCATTCCCTCCTAGAAAAGACGCCACCACTTTTTTCTGGCTCACGCTGAACCCACTAAATCGAGCTTAATACATTTCGAAGTTCTGATCCGATTAGAAAATATTTTTAGAAGTTTTGGAGAAAAAGTATACTTGAAGTTTTGAAAAGCGTCTTCAAGAAAACTCTTGGAGCCAGCACTCAGTCAGTGTATTACCAAGGGCTTACTTATTCAAAAGATTTATTTGAGAGTGGCGGCTCACTGATTTGGAGAACTCATTGATTTGGAGTGATATAAGACGGAATTAAGGTCTTTTTGGATTCTGGAAATTCGAATTACTCATGAGTTACCCAGAGACCCTGCTCCGGTTTGGCAACCTCCTCACCTTTTTGTGCCAATACAAAGGCCGGCTCCTTAACGATCCGTACCGGGGAAACTTGGAGACCATCCGGGTCTTTTACCAGCTCGAGTACCCCGAGAAAACCGATTCCAGAGCCGAGACGCTCAAGCAGTTCTGCAAATTTCTTGATGAGTTCAACCAGGTCTCGGCCAATGCGCTTGAGTTCAGTAAGGATGGAATCAAGCGGCTCACGTGGATCAAGAAGGCGAACCTTGAGCAGTTGCAAAGGCGGCTTGCTGATCCTGGACACCCTGGAAAAGCCACGGATATCCAGGTCAACTACGCCATGTCCAAGTCAAATAAGCGGGTCTATGCTGGCTTGATGAGCATGTTGTGCTCGGAACTCTACACCACGTCTAGTGTGGAGATGGACGGCGAAGACGGGTTTGATTTTGATCTCGACAGACTCAATGATATGATCAGCAAACCCACGGCAATGGAGCAGCTTGGAGTGCAGCGGGCCAAACTCCAGTCCACGCAAAAGGCGTTTTTCGAGGTGTGTGAAAACGCCACTCATAACCAAACACTTGCCAAGTTGTGTTTGAGCTCCAAAACGCTAGGCCAAGGGTCCAACGAGCTTCCTCCCAATTCCAAGATCCACAAGGTCATTGCGTCGTGCAAGTCGCTCATCAACAAGGAGATTTTGACGTGTGTCAAAACAAAGATCCATTTCTTGCCCCTTTTGACCGCCCACACCGACCAGTACCTTGGAAACTGCTCCTACTTGGACACGTGCCACAAGCTCAAGAATTGCCGGTACTTGCACTTTTACACGCTCAATCCGTCGCAGGCAGCCGCCCCCGACGAGTCGAAGCCGTTGCTAGCTTTGGACTACACCGTTGGCGAATGCTACGATACCATTTCCAAGAAACAGCTTCCTCCACAATGGATCAATTGTGATGTGCGGTACCTCCCCTTCAAGATCCTCGGCAAGTTTGCGGCGATCATCTCGGATCCGGCATGGGACATCCACATGTCGTTGCCGTACGGCACGTGCAAAGACTCGGAGCTTCTCTCGCTTCCCATGCGAGAGCTTCAGGATGAAGGCATCTTGATGCTTTGGGTGACGGGGCGGTCCATCGAGATCGGGCGCAAGGCGTTGGCGCAATGGGGGTACACGATCTCGGATGAAATGATCTGGATCAAGTTGAACCAGTTGCGCCGCACCATCGTCACGGGCCGCACGGGGCACTGGTTCAACCACTCCAAGGAGCATTTGATAGTGGGGGTCAAGGGCAACCCGATCTGGCTCAACAAGAAGATCGACATCGACTTCATTGTCAGTGGCACCCGTGAGACTCTGCGCAAGCCGGACGAGCTTTATGGGATTGTGGAGAGGTTGGTGGGGAAGGATGCACGGAAACTCGAGATTTTCGGCCGGGACAACAATATCCGGCCGGGCTGGCTTACGATTGGGAACCAGGTCACCGGCACGTCGCTTTACGAGGAGGAGGTTTTGCAGAACTACAACAAGTACCAAGCGCAAAAGAGCCGGAGGTAGGATTGGTCCGTCGACCAAGTTCCACGTGTTTCTGTTCGTCTCCGCTTTTCTTGTTCCTTCTTAACCGGTTCTTCTCGTCTTGTTTTTCTGTTTCGTGTTCTTCGTGTTTATTATTTAAGCTTTTCCTGCTGCACCATCTTCAAACGGGCCTTGCCGGCCTTGTTATCCATTTCAGTCTTGACGTCAAGCTTATAGCCTAGCCAGAAGGCGATTTCAAACACCACGAAAAAAGGCGCCAACACCACGGCCTGGAGCAAGTTATCGACCAATGCAGGAGCCCTCTTCTCGTGCACTGCATGCCCATAGAACTGGGCCAACCAGCACACCACGTGGATGCCAGCAGCAATCTGCACATACAGCGATGGAGACAAGCCCGAGGATCCCACCGTCAAAGAGGTATAGAAGTTGCGTTGCACGTGGGCATACGCCGCCAAAAACACCGCCGTCGGAAGCCCCAATTGCCAGTCCAACATCACATAATAAAGCCCATACACCCATGCCACAATGGTGCCAAGAGTAAATGCAGGGTAACTTTTGCTCACCACCGTTCCAATGGTCAAACTAATGGCAGAGAGCAAGATAATGGGGATACACACCAAATGGATGGCCACGTTGGTATGGTTCATGTGGTACTTGCGGTAGAACACAAGGTGGTTTCTAAGATCCAACACCCCCGGCATTTCAACTGTCTCGGAACTGTCACTTGATTGGTCACGGGACACTCGTGATTATAAATTGGTCAATATGAATTGGTCACTATGAACTAGCCACCTGATTGGTCACGGAACTTGATTGGTCACGGAACTTAATTGGTCACGGAACTTAATTGGTCACGGGAACTGTCACTTGATTGGACAATATTAGTTGGCCACTATGAATCGGTCACTGATTGGTCACGGGAATTAGATTGGTCAATATGAACTGGTCACTTTCACGGGGCACTTGATTGGTCACTGATCAATATGAATTGGTCACTGGTCAATGAACTGATCACTTGATTGGTCACTTGATTAGTCACTATGAAATTGACTATAAATTTTGACTATCAATTTTGACTAATATAATAGTCAATGGTTGGTGATGAGGCTTGGTGAAGAATTAGTGGGGAGGATGGGGAGGATGGGAGGATGGGGAGGGTGAGTGGGGAGGGGAGGATGACTTTGCTGTGAAATGCGGAGAAGTTGGATGCAGGCCGAATTGATTCGTGCCACTATATGCACCCCAGAACTGGATTGATGAACCCCAGAACTGGATTGATGAACCCCAAAACTGGATTGATGCACCACCCAATCTGGAATTGATGGAATTGATGGAATAGAGTACCATGGCTCCTTTTCTATAGAGCATTTCTTATTCTAGAAACGAGATCCGTCCCCGTTTTTGAGAAAATAACTAATGCTCATTGGTTGTTCCAGTACGAGTGCTTTGTTGCGCTTTAACCCTTGGTTAGTTCAAAAGCTGGAACTATTACGATCTTGGTTTATAACACTCTAGTCACCGTGCCATTTCAATGCAACGTCAGTGATTTCTGTTGTAGACCCGAGACGTTCAAAGTGTGCCGTTTTAGACCGGGCCTTTAATAAGCGAACCCGAATTATCCCAAAAAATTGGTTCAGGCCACCGATTGGCTCGGTCCACAAATTGGCTGGGATTAAGACGGTCATCCAGATTTGAAGCTCTCTCTCCACCGCAAAGCCAAGTAATTGTTTGTCAAGCTAATTTCGAGGCTAATTTTAGGCTTTTTTTTTTTAAGGCTAATTTTAAGCCAGAAAACGGGCATAAAGTCAAGTCCACCAAAAAAAGAAAAACCCAAGAAAACAGTCAAAATCTCCAGCCAAATTCTCCCTTGGCCAGATTTATGTGGATCTTTCTGTGGATCTGTAATTCTTCTGAACTCATGTCTAAGAAAAAAGACAATTTCTCACTTGACGAGTTTCTTTTCCACGTGCTTTTTCATCTTGGTTGTTCTCGTTTCTGCCTTAATATAATATATTTAATAGAGATATGTAATAAAGAATAATAGATATAATAACCCCGAAAATAGAAAATTCTATTTTTNTATGTAATAAAGAATAATAGATATAATAACCCCGAAAATAGAAAATTCTATTTTTGGGGGAGGGATAAAAATAAGTAAATAAATAGTATAAATACGAAAAGATAAATAAGTACCCATAAAATTACAGCTGCGTTTTTCCAAGCCTTCTTTTCGTCCTTATCCTCGACCTTTTGGCCCTTGACCTTCTTGCCGTTTTTGGCGGAGGCCTCGCTTTCTGTATTCTGCTCTGTCTGTTTTCTAATCCTAGCAAATCACTATTTCCTCTTCTTAACTGAGCTGACTCGTTCGTCCTTTCACAAAAAAATATATATTCCCTCGGTACTACACTGAGGTGCAGATTGGTACGCCCGGCCAGGTCTTTAAGGTCATTTTGGATACCGGGCTGTTCAACTTGTGGGTGGCCTCGCAGGAGTGTGGCTCGTTGGCTTACTTCTTGCACACAAAGTAAGACCATGCGTCCTCTTCCACTTAGCGAAGGGGATATTGTTTGCGGGAGTTGTGGATTGGTTCTCAGTGGTCGAGTTGTAGACACCAGATCTGAGTGGAGAACCTTCAGTAATGATGATCAAAATGGAGATGACCCTAGCCGTGTAGGGGATGCTGGAAACCCTTTGCTTGAGTCAGAAGATCTCTCCACTATGATTTCATACGTCCCCGAAAATGTGAAAGCAGGAAGAGAATTGAACAGAGCACAGTCGAAGTCTTTGGTTGATAAGAAAGATAATGCTTTGGGCACAAGTAAGCCAAGTGTGTCTTCGAAACACATCTCTTGATATCCTTCCGTAATGTCAAAGATGTCCTCATCCGGACAGAGATGAGCTAACGCCGCCTACGACAAGAACGATAAGTGCTTTGCCTGCTCCTCCGGACATATTTGAAAAGACACGTGTTTTCTAGGGCCGATGATGGGCTCGCTAAGACTATTGGTCCTTGGGGCTGTTGTTAATGGTCTCCAAGATCTACACACTAAAAAGTGGTATTTCTTTACGAATTAACAAATTCACGTTTTAAAACTGCCACAGACGAAATTACATGCGTAATGCGTAGATGGTCAGTGAGTATTGTAGAGTTAAAGTAGGCTATTTCTGACTTTTAGACCGAAATCAGAAAGAAGTCGAGAGCCAAAGAAACAGGTCATCCTGTATCCTGAGAAGATATAACAAAGATGTCCTCTGGACAAAAGATATATTAGAATACTTTAAAATCAATCGACTTAGATCTAAAAAATTCAAAAGATTAAATTTAACTCATCAATTTTATGATTTAGCATCAAGATAAAAAGAACTGCTTATTAAAGATGCCAATTAATACAGGTATATGAAGAAAAGAATGAATAATAATAAGATATAAATGATAAGATAAAACGGATATTAGAATTCTTTTTTTTATTTTGAATTGATGTACTTAACAAACGTATGGCCTCTGAGGTTCCTACTCATAAGTTTAATATTTTGGTTACCTGCGGGTAGAGAGATTGATTGATAATCGATAAATATGAGTTCGATTGTCATTAAACTAATTTATATAAACAGATCTAAGTTATATAAATATTAATTGGCATCTTTAATAAGCATTCTTTTTATCTTGATGCTTATTTGACTATATTTAATTATATTAAATTCTATTAATTTTATATGACCTAAACTAATTTTCGCCATAGTCCTTTCCGGATGCTGATTCGACCATGTGGACTATTAAGTCTTAATAACTCAAGTAATTAAAAAGAAATATGGTGGATCTATGAAATTAAGATCAGGAGCTAAAACTGTAAGATATAGATTACACAATAAAGTTGGTTTATTCAATCTTATTAATGATATTAATGGATAAGAAATCCTAATAGAATAATTGTTATAAATATGTTGGTTTTATTCAACCTACTAATTTAGATTATTCAATGCATGGTGAAACCGGTTAATGACATCTTAGTTAAAGACCGTCGGCAGTTGTATATGTCGCTAAATAACGATAAGAACGACGGAATATGTAAATTGAATTTACAAGGAGCGGAGATGACTTAACAAAAGATATTGCTCTAAAACGAGATGGGTAAAGTATAATAATAGTAGTTCGCTTCTACTTACTCTTGTTTTGCTTTTGTAGCTTAAATGGTTCATTCAGCATCACCATTAGCAGGATCAATATTCTTAGCAGGAGTTATATTAAAATATAATTAGATTAATATTACCTACATTATCTGATGCTGCTATATTATATACACCTTTAATATATGTTTCATGTGTTATAACTATAATTTATCATCAATAATAACATTAAGACAAACAGATCTAAAAGTTATTATAGCTTATAGTACATGGGCATGGAATGCACATGTAGTTGTTATACATGTGTTTTACATGTGTTTTACATGTGTTTTACATGTGGTTCCATGCCCAAGCTCAACGTGCAGGAGTCGCAAGGCGCTCACGTTTAACAGTTCGGTAGTTAATCGATGAATTTGTGAAAAAAAAAAACAATCCCAATTCGTAATTTAAATTTTTTATTCTTGGTTTTCATTTAATTCTGTTTCTTCCAAATTCAATTCTTTTCTTTTCTTTTATTTTTTTTTTCTGATTTTCAATTTACTGGGCCGTTTTTGGTGGTGTACACTTTTTCCCAGAGTCTGTCTAATTCTCCAGGACCGCGAAAAAGTGCGAAGAACTGGAAATACTATGAACTTAAGTACGATTTCTTCTCACGCAATTTTAACTTTATTTGATCGGTTTCCTGCAGAGTATACATTTACTATACACTGAAAAGTGGTAAACACACGCACGGGGTTTTTATTGCGTTTTTTTGACAAAAAAAAATAAATTTTTTCGTGTAAGTATGGAGTGTGGTGGGTTCTAGTGGGGGAGGTGGCCGGTGCGCGCGAGGTTCCGGGGTGCGCTCGAGATCCGGTCGTTGACTGGGATCAGTGAACCACTCTTTGGAATAAGAATTGATAAAAACTAATAAAAGTTTTGGATTCTCCGGGTTTGGTTTAGTGGATGGGTCAATTTTGGGCCTTTAATTTGAACTGTACATGGTTTGGGATGTACATGTATTTCGCGCACGTGACCAGACTGATTCCCAAACGAATACGCCCACCTTTTCCCTTCTTCTTGAATCAAATCAGTTCCTTAAACTAATAGAGTCACTAGCAGCACAATGACATTAAAACATAGTACAAAATAGCGTTAAATAGCGTTGAACACCTCTAAATCATGGACTTTTTAGTGTGGTACACCAGAAAATCAGATCATCGTAGCCAATATCCAACAAAATAGCCAATACGTAAACCAGGCCATTGAAAAGTACTGGTAAAGTACAAATTCAGGGCAGAAACTACATTGTCCTGCATATAACGTATATAGTCCTTCAAAGCAAAAAAAGAAAGGTATTACCATAGCATAGCACATAAAAGTGTAGTATTATATCAATTGATTGACTCAATCAACTGGTGAAGTGATAAATAATCTTTAGCTTTCCTTAACCGTCCCCTAGATGCAGTACCAAAGTACCGATAGTCTGGGGTAATAAAATCCACCCATAATTTTCTATCAAATGGCCCCAATGTGTAATTTTAAAAGGTTGGACCTTCTATTCAAATCAATGGCTCATTTTTGATCATTTTTGGTGAACTATTCAGTGAATACACTATATACAGGACAGTCCACTAATTTCTACTAATCTACCCTCTTGTCTGTACAGTGTCATGGGTTACTAAACATTGTGCTTATATTTTTCACGACTTACACTCTCAAGTCCAACGATGGTTTCTTGGCCAGTCTGGTTCTCTTGGTCTGCACCGACCCCGAACGTTGACGGTCAAAGGCGCCTGCAGACAGAATGTCTCTGCCAAGGTTATCGAGGTCCTTGACCTTGTAGATTCTGACGATCCAGTTCTGCGAGGTGAAGGCCTCGTCCACGGCATCAAGGGTGATTTTGCGGGAAACAGGGATTTGCTGGTTCCGGACCCGGTCCGCGCCATCCCGGCCCTGGAACAAGTCCGTGAACCCGTAGTACGACATCTTGTACATCAACGAGTTCTGCATGGCCGGCGAAGCATCCTGGTCCACCTTGTACTCGCCTCGGTCGCTGAAGTAGTCTCTTTCGTGGATCTCTTCGGGCCAGATTCCTTCGGAGATCCGCACCATCCACAAGAACTTGTTGATATCATCTCCGGAGTAGCCCAAAACTCCTCCGAAAATCACAAGCACATAGTCAACGTCGTGCTTCTTCAAGATATCGTACGACACCTCCTCTCCGGCGGCCATGGCTTTACCCACCGTGGCAATGTGAGTATTGTTCCACGTGTTGTTGTCCACGAGGGTGGTTCTGTCGGCCATTCCTCCAATCTGGTAGCCGTAATCCCACCACGCCATAACCTTGGCATCCTCTGGAGTGTTCATTCTCAACCAGTAGTATGCTTCTCTGTAGTCATCGATAATGGCCTGCGACCCGTCGGGGTTTCTGGAAGCCAACACAACCGAGGGCGACGAGTAGGCGTTGGAGGTCACCCATGTGCAGTGCAACACAAAGAGGTAGAGGTAGTAGACGAAGGACGACAACACAATGGTCTTGGTCAAGACCTGGAACACGGGGAAAGAGCGCTTGGACTTGCCGGATTTGTCCAGCTTCTCGCCCAGCTCCACCACCACCAGATTCTTCTTCTTTTCGTCAAACAACTCCACGAAATTCATGTAGCAGTCAAAAAGCTTGGACAAGGCAATGGCTCCGGAAACACAAATCACCGGTGTAAGCGTCAACATCAACCGCACCATGACTCCGGCAAAGTACGTTCCGAGAACACCATAGATGATGATGAAAAGGTGCTCATCCTTCAACTCCCGGAAACAAAAGTACAAGCCTGCAGGAAACAACCACACCAAGAAACTATTGTCAAAGAAGAAAGCCGGCCAGGCGGTGGGCTGGTGCTCGGAAACAGACGCAATGATGGGGATGTGGATCTTGGCATAGTTAGTATCCCATAAAGAATAGAACCGACCCGTCCAAGGAGCAATCCAGCCAGCAGCGGTCAAGGCGAAAAGGCCGGCGATTCCCAAAACAATGGTTAGGAGCACCGACACCGTGAAGAACGACTTGAACTGTGCATCTGGCACGGCCGACCGAACATAAGCGCCAAAGGCCACCAATTGCAATAAGCCAAACACACCCAAAGCAGCCATATGGTCATTGGAGCGAATGGGCAAGAACCCCACAAACGGAATCTGCATGGAAGCCAACGTGCCCAAGGCATACCACGTGGTATATGCCGTATACAACCGAGGCGTGTATCTTCCCATCAACACAAGCACGAACACGTGCAAGGGAATCAAGTTGGTGATGAACACATAACCTCCCCAAGCAGACACCATGTAGAAATACGACAAGGCCGTCAATGCTCCATAGAACACACTGCCCACCTTCATGGACTTGATCCAGAGGTAAAACGTGGCCATGAGCAACGTAATGGCAATGGCCTCGTTATCGTAACTTCCAGCCACGGACCGTGAAATGTAGCCCGGGGCAATGCCCATGAAAACGGCAGCCAAAAGCCCGGCGGTGCGGTCCTTCATTTCCGCCGCAAGAAGGTACGTGAAAATGGCGGTGATTCCCGAAAACGCCGGCGCAAGCAAAACACAAATGTTGCGGATGTCAATTGGGAGCGCCAACCATTCTCTTAAAGTATGCCAAATGACGCCCGAGGTCACCATGAGCCCGGGGTACAACGTTCCGCCCGTGACTCTTCCCAAGGGGTACCATGTTCTGTCGTCAAACCAATTCAAGAAATCGTAGTAGGAATTGTTGACCAAGTACCTGGTGGCCCTGAAGTTGAACCAGGGGTCGAACTCGTGGATGATGGACTCGAACCGGATGACCGAGAAGAGCCGCGACGAGATGGCGGCGCCGGCAATCAGGATGAAGATGATCACACGGAGAAGCTGCTTAACAGTGGCAAGCTCCACTCCGAGCACGTGCTGGATCGGGACTTGGGACATGTTGGTGTTGAGTGACGTGGAGGAACGGTGAAAAGGAGCGAGTATCGCGTGTTAGGGATCACGTGTTAGTGGTCGCGTGACGAAGTCACGTGAGCACTAGTGCGTGAGACACTTCACGTGACTATAATCACGTGACTGTAATCACGTGCTCACCTCTCGCCACGTGACCACCAGCACGCTGGTGTTCACGTGACATACCATTAAACCCATATACTTACCCTACAACACTAGAAACTACCAATGTTAAAAATGAATCATCATTGTTATTCACGCTAATCCCTGGCCACATGCTCTGCAGCATAGATACACCAGTACACCCAAGAAAACTCCACAGTAGCTCATCTCCCTATTCATGCATTCATAATCTAGGAAGGTCATCACGTTCGTTGCTGACTCCTGATTGGCTGACTTGACACGCCCTTAACGTGGCTAGAAAGATGACCAGCTCCAATTGGCCGGCACTGACCCAACCAATTGGTCGCCCACCTTCTTATCGTCGCCCTGCGCATTGTTGATTTTGGCCACGAGAATCTCCTTTCTATAATCCGTCTTTTGGCTCGGCCGCTCCGGAAGCGATTCTCGGGATGCTGGCGCATGCAACGTCACGCCAAACTCGTGTTTCATAAACTCGTTGTACTCCTCAATGCAACTGTCACACACTCTTGATAATGTTCCCCGGCCGCCCGTAGTAAACTGTGCAAGGTGGTTGATGTAGAGGTAATGCGACGTGTGTTCCTTGCAAAAAATGCCTCCACATTTGCGGCAATGGTGTCTCCGTTCAAAGAAATTGAATTTCTTGTGGCATGTTTTGTTGCCACAAGCAAACACGCTCTCGTCCCGTTGCCAGTGCTTTCTCGTGGGCGCTGCCCGGAGAATGTACTCGTATTGTCTTCGGTTGAGCGTGTAGGGAGCACTCATTTTCTGGGCCGGCGAACCCACCAGCTCCGTGGAGTACCCCAGGTCAAACGACTTGACCGACGTCAGCGACGACTCGCCATACATGTTGGCCTCCAGGGCGTTGCGCGGGTCAAAGTACCCGTCGCCTTCGCTGTGGCTGTACTCCATGTTTTCCTCGTTGGTTCTGCGAAGAACCGCGGGCACGTACATGGGGCTGCGGAACCCATTGATTTGCTGGAGTTTCTTGTCCGGCATCTTGACCGTGGTGGGCCCTTTGGCCGTGTCGCCTTTGGCCCCGTTGCCAAGCGTGTTGATTCCAGTCATCGTGTTGATCTGCATGCTGCTTCTTGGGAAAGTCCGTGACACCATTGGCGAAAAACCGCTTTTTTGCTGCACCCGAGGCGACCGGTGGGGATCCGGTTCGCCATTCATTTTGGGTTGGCCCTGGTTCCTCTGCTGGTTCCTCTGCATAAGCGACGTTCCTTGGCTCTGGCTCTGGCTCTGGCTCTGACTCTGGCTCTGGCTCTGGTTCTGGCTCTGGCTCTGCGGTCTTTCACTTCCAGAGTCAGGCTGGTTCGGCAATGGCTCCTCGGGGATCTGCTTGATTGTGCTCTCCAGGTTTGAAGACCGTGGGTTGGGGGGCCTCTCTGAAAATTGTTCACTTGAAGAGTCCGTTTCCTTTGGTTTGTTCTCCCGAATAGTTTCGCCGACAGTGAGCTTCGACTCCAAGGCTTCGCCCATGTGTTTGCTCTGACGAGTTAAGCTGGAGAACGACGAAAGATCAACTTCGGCGGGCTGGTACGGTCTTGGTCGTTTATCAGTCACTTTAGCCAAAGGCTTGCTTCTTGCATCCTTGAGGTCCAGACGTGACTCTTGCCGGGACACATTGAGCGATTTCGTAGTCAATTGCCGGGACAGTCCCTCGTCGTCGTCTTCATCGGACCGGATGATTGGCGCAAGCGAAAGAGAGAGCTTTTTTAGAGCATTGAGCGTGAGCTTTTGCTGCTGCAACGTCGTTTCTTCCTTATAAATATCCTCTGCTTCGGCAGACTCACCATTATCCGGCTGGGAATCCGTAGGATTTAAAGAAGCAGCATCGGCCAAAAGACTGGTGGAATCTGCATCCATTGGCTTGTTCTCAGAGGGGTTCCGATGGTCAAAGGGCAACCTCTGGCCAATCTCGATATCCGAGGTGCGGAGATTAGTCACCGACAGCAAGACCGGCGCCTGGATAAACGACTGGAAGTTTTTGGTGTGGCCCTGAGAGACTGTGCTGGGGTTTCGGTGGAGCTGCGGATGGTTGGGCGCCGTGAATTGCTGTTTAAGCGATTTGAGCGATGCAGAAGAAAGGACGGATTGGAACAGCTGGGTGCGGGACTTGCTAAAGTCTTTTTTGCGGAATTGAAGGTCTCCGGAGCCGTCCAGCTTGACGTCTTCGTCCGGCTCCGCAATGGAAAACTCCGAGTCTTGCCGTGTGATGGGGACTGCATGAGGATCCTCCTTTGTTCGAGTGGGAGGTTTGGAGAGGTCCGGCTTGAACTCAGAGAGTTCCTCCTTATAGTCGAGTTTCAAGTCACCATTTTGCTTTGCTTCGAGCTGGGGATCCGTGGGCCCCGGATTTAGTATACCCTTGAACCCGGGCTCATTAAAATCAGCGGGCTCGTTTTTGGACTCTTGCCCCCTTGTGGGTTCCCTGGTGGGTTCACCCGAGTTGGAGATTATTTGAGAAGCCAGGGGATGGGAATGGGTATTTCGGGCGTTGACATCTTGGAGATTGGAGTGAGCAGTTTGGACGGAATTGGCATTAGTATTAGAAGGATTAGCGTCAATCTGAGAGTCAGTCTTTGGAACCATGTTGGAATCCGTAGAGTCAAATCTGGAGCCAAAGTCCGAGTCCACCTTGGTATTCGTGTGCTGACCACTATTCATCTCCGTAGTGTGTTCCTTGGCCTTAAGACCTTGGGTGTCATTTTTGGAGGACAGGGGGGAGTGTGCGCGCTCGGGGGAAATCTCAAAAGACTGGGGCGCTGCCAAAAGTAGGCGGGAATCGGGCGGCTTTATAGCGTTTGGTTGCGGGGTTTCCACGGAACTCATGGCGTGTTCCACAAGTGTTTCAGGCGTAGTTGTAGGAAGGCGCACCTTTGATAAAGTGCGGCCGGCACAGGGCGCGACCACGGAGCTCCAGCAGAAGGCGCAACATGTGCGTATTGTGCGCACGAGCAGACTGCACGTCACCCCCGGGATTCGTGCCCATACGCTGAGGCACCGGCCCCATGCGTCTGTTAATCCTGCATGAGCTGAGACAGCGTCCGCGCTGCACGCAACACCGCTCCAAAGTGCCCTCGAATTTGGCATCTGAAACTGCTTGGGAACTGCTTCGGAAATTGCTCCGGAAACTGCTTCGGGAAACTAGGCTGCAAGGAGGTTTGTGGCTGCAGCTGAAAGCGGGGAAGTGCACTATATAAGAGGCCCTTTCCCTGTTTTTCTCACAAGGCTAGTTTTTCTAAAAGTCCAGAATGGTTCAATAGATGGTTCAATAGCTGGGTAATAGCTTCAAGGGAGACTATTGATTATTGGATGAGGATGAGATTTGCTCTTTAATGATCTGCTGATTTGGACCTTTTATTGCTCTGGCGATCGGAATTGTGGTTGTGGCTGGCGAAGAAGTTGGGATTTGGCTGCTATTTAAAGCTGCGAATCCAGTATGCTCCCTCCCGACCTTTATCCTCCGCACCCAACACCATACCATAAATCAGCCGACCATAATCGACCATGGGGTGAAAGCAACGAGGCAAAAAAGGAGAAACTTGCGACTTCAGAAAATAGCAAGAGAAACGATCCAATACATTTGGATAATCGAGGGAATGTTTGAAGGACCGGTTGAGGATTGCCAACTGCTGTCACGTGAAACATCACGTGACGAAATACATGCTCACGTGTCGTCTCATGTGATCCCGGGCCCGGGAATAGTCGCGCACGTGACGCTCGGTTACAATTCACCTTCTCCCATTGGTCCCGCGCTCGCTTCCCCCGGAAAACAAATTCTCCTTATACCTTGTTCCTCCACCTTTGTTTCCCGCCCAACTATCCCACCCTTCAATATGCTTTCCCGTGTTGGATTAAGACGTATGTATCCAAGCCTACATCCAAGCCATCAGACCAAAGTTTCCTCATCCAACATTTTATGGATCCATGTGCACCCACACGACTCCCAAAAGCCATTCGGAAGATCTAGTCCTGAAAAAAAGGGCTGAAGACAGTGCTAAAGATCTAGTGCTAAGGTTCTGCTAAGGTTCTAGTGCTAAGGTTCTAGTACTGAAATAGTGCTAAAGATTTAGTGCTGAACACTTAACGCTGAACAGGTCTAAGGATGGACGAGAATGTGGGATCTAGATCAACTCACCACCACCTTGAGAGGAATACGTCGTCCATGATCGGCTAAAGACTAACCGGGATAATATCATACCGTTTGATACAGTCCCTCCACTTGACCAATACTAACCACAGCACTCGCCAGATTCCCGCTTAGAAGCAGCGCTCTCAGTGCCATGCGTGCTTCCTCCACCGTCAAGGTGTCACATGAACAGGAGCAGGAGTTGCTCTTGGCACAGAGAAAAAACCGGCCCGTGTCCCCCCACTTGACCATCTACCAGCCGCAATTGACATGGTACTTGTCGGGAGTGCACAGAATCACGGGCGTGGCCATGGCCGGGGCCTTCTACGCCTTGACGTGTGGATACGCCGCCACCACGCTCCTCAGCATCCCTTTTGATGCCAGCATAATCGTGTCGACGTTTGCCGGGTTGCCTGTGGCCGCCAAGCTTCTCGCCAAGGCCGCCATGGCCTTCCCCTTTGTGTTCCACTCGTTGAACGGGGTCAGACACATTGTGTGGGATTTCGGGAAGCAGTTGACCGTTCCCGGGGTCTACAGAACAGGATACATTGTGTTGGCCGGCACGGCCTTGTTGGGCTCGTGGTTGACTTTTTTTTAAGTTGCCCGAATCGGCATTAAAGTCACGATCATCCCAGATTCAAGCCAGTCAAGAAGAGAAGACAAAAAGAGAAGTCAAGAAGAAGTCAAGAAGACAAGAAGAAGACAAGAAGAGAAGCTAAGAAGAGAAGTCAAGAAGAAGTCAAGAAGAGAAGAATATTTCCAGAAGTCAAGAATATTCCACACCTTGCTTATTGCCGTTTGAAGTGATTGCCATTTGACTTGATTGCCATTTGACGTGATTGCCATTTGACTTGATTGCCATTTGACGTGATTGCTATTAGCCTCGACTTCCCATGATGACTAACACTGACCTTGACCATTACTTCCATATTCAGTCTTGATTATCACTCAGCTTTAGATTCAGTATATTATAAATCTTCCCCTCTCTTAATGAACTCTTGAATGAACTCTTGATTAATCTCTTGATTAATCTCCAATGTACTGTGTCTGGATGTAGTTTCCAGAACCTCTTGGAGTCTTGGGTGTATCGTCTGACTCCACTTCTGCTTCTCAAGAGCCGTGGTGACTGAAAGACTATACCTTTGACCAAGTTCAAATCCATCACCTTGCGTTATCTTCACTTACCTGCTTATTAGTATATCGTGTAAAAGTGTAATGACTCTTGTAATGACTCTTGTACTCTTGTAATGAGAGATTGTTGCACGGTAACATAAACTCTCATAATCTGCCACGTGTCATTGGCCAACAGTAGCCCCTTTAGGTATAAAACTTCTGACTCATTTCTGCTTGTATTAGTGCTTCTTCATTTCTGCTTGCATTAATGCTTGGTATATCTAAACTAGGAATCCTTTATATAATCTTGGGAATCTTATTCCTATCACAAGCTGAGCCGAAGAGATTCCCGCCTTATATCCAAATGAATGGCTTAGATCCGTCGGGGAATAATTCAAGGAAGAGAAAAGGATAATTGCGGTGTAAAAAAAAAACGATGTAAAAAAACTGGGGGGGGGGGGGGATCGCCTATTTATATACCGCAGGACCAGGCGGTTTTGTGGCCGCAAAAAGGTGAAACGCGCGCGGCGGGCGAATATAAATTGCAGCCACATCCGCTTCTCAGAACTTCCTCCCTCTTCAACACCACCCTTTTTCAACACCACCCTCTTTTCAACACCACCAGAACTTCCACCCTCTTTTTCAAGACACCCTCTTTTTCAACACCCTCTTTTTTCAACACCCTCTTTTTTCAACACGACCCGGCAGCTTATATCCCTCATATGTGATTTGTCATTGGTCGCTGTCATTGGCCGGTGATAACTCCTCCTCGGAGTTTGTCACGGGATACCCCTCAAACGCCTCCTTCGTGACCGACTATGCGTGAGGGAATGTTATCAGAGAGAAAGAGAGAGATTTTCCTCTCTGGTGGCTTCCTTTGTCTTGTTTCAGATCCTCCACTGGTTTGCCACTGGTTGGCTTTATATCCAGGAGTGGCTCTCCCCTCCGTGGTTCATCTGTCCCCGCATTTTAAACTTAGGATGGAGATTCTCCTCTGCTAGAGTTTCAGAATGCAGTACACATGAGCCGTGCCAGTCTCATAAGTTCAACAGTCATAAGTTCAACGGAGAAATTAGGAGACTGCCTTGGGATATATTCACCCCACAAAGGACATGCAATTGAGCCCTCGTCTCAATTTTCTCTTTCTCGGGAAATGGACCTTTCCAGCTCACCCATTGGGAAAAGACAGTTTAAGCTAATGGTCTTTATGGTTCAGATCCCTTTAGTTCTGGAAGAATTGAGGTTTCTGGAAGAATTGAGGTTTCTGAAGAATTAAGGTTTCTGGAAGAATTGTGGTGCGTGGATTTCGAAAGACGTTACAAGCAGTTGAAGGTGCAAATGACTCTTTCAGACCGACTCTAAAGAGTGTTTACTTTTCCGAAGATCAAGAAGAGTCCACTTTTATATCATCATCATGAACCTCTGCTCAGACTCAGACTTGACGGAACGAACTCGACGGACGAACTCGAGGAACGGTTTTCAATTGGGCTTGCGAAGAGTACTTTTGGCTCTCCACAAAGAAGAATGGAGTGGAAAAGTCCTTCATCTAAGGGCTCATTTCTATGGCTCATTTCTATGGCTCATTTCTATGGATCTATTGTTGAGTTTCGAAGGTTAGAGGATGCAGCGGAGTGGACTCGGAATTGGAATGTACAGATTACTATTCTGGTTCGGGAAAATTTAAAGATTTGTTGATGAAGATCCCGAAATTGGTCTGTTCCTGCAGACGGTCAAGAGGGGGGCCGGGCCACCGCAGAATAGACATGAACCCTAAGATAGACATGAACCCGAAGATAGACATTCCATCCGAAGACCTTTGTGGGCATTATCAGACTTTTTATTGGTTGTTTGACTTGAACTGACTGCCTTCCTGCATATTACCCCCGTTCTCCAAACAAACTTTCGGCATCGAAACAAAGACACGGGGCATCGCCGCTACAAAACCCACAGCCTCTTCTGCGTGGTTTGGAAAGGGTGGCAAAAGCATCGTCATCTTTTTGGCGGTCGAAATCGAGCCGGGATCTCTCCTCGTCTTTGAACCTCTCGTCATCTCGCGGAAACATATCACTATCCTTGATAATGTCCACGTCGATGACGTCATCGCCCTGGTCAAAGGCATTGAGGTTCATTGGCCGTAGGAGGCTTGGGGTGAAGGTTTTCGAAGCGGGGGTTTTCGGGGTTTCCAGCTCGGAATTGGTGCTTTTGGTGTTTTGGTGGGGGACCAAGACTGATGGTGAGGATGATGAGGATGCTGAGGATGATGTCCTGTGTGCAGGCCGCAGCGCCGCACTGTGTGCAGTCTCATATTCCCGTTTGAGCCCAAGTTGGTGTTTGATTTGCAGTTGCAAGTTCCCGTCGCCGGCCTCGTTGATATATTTCTTGGTCACGCTATGGATGACCTTGGACTGCGTGGTCAAATGCGCCAAAAACTTGTCCAAATCCCGAACATTGTGGATATGGTCCAAGTGATCAGGTGACGTGTGCACGTGCTGCTTCACCACGGGTTCCTGGTTAAGGGCATCGAAGGTGATGACTCCGCTTTGGGCCAATTTCAATTCGTGGATCTGATTGGTCAACACCTCGATATAGTTCTGCACAAGCTCTTGTTCTTCAAGCCGGGCGAGAAGCGTCTTCTGGAGCCACGTGACTTCCTGTTGCCCCGGGGTCGGTGTGCTGGGATTATCCAGCAGGAGAGTTTTGGAGGTGGAACTTTTGTCTATTCGGCCGAGAGCCCCGGCCCCCGAACTTCCCGAGGGTCCCGATCCCGAACTTCCCGAAGGTCCCGATCCCGAACTCCCCGAAGGTCCCGATCCCGAACTTCTCGGGGTTCCCGATCCCGAACTCCCCGAGATCACCGAACTTGTCAGTTTTGAAGCCGCCATTGAAGTGCCCGAGCCCGAGCCCGAGCCTGAACCCAATCCCGAGCCCAATCCCGAGCCCGAACTCCCCGATTTCTGCATCGAAACCGCCGAATCCTTCACTATGGGTTTTCGGCCCGGCCGAGGCCTCGGCGGAAGTACCCACTGTCTCAGCGTATTGATATTGGACTTGTCGTCGGAGAGAATGGACGTGACACTTTTAAGAGGGTCATATTTCGGGTCAAACGACACTTTGCTCGGCGACTGGCCTTTTATGGGTTTTGGCTTGATCGCCACCGCCGGCTGGATCTTGGCGTATTTATTCTCGTACCGTTTTTCCGACATCCGTTTGTCTGGTGGGTTTCAGGGGGTTCACGTGTTTCAGGGGTGTTTCAAACGTGTTTCAAGTGTTTCAAGTGTTTCACGTGTTTCAGGTATATGAACTGTTTCAGATGTTTCAGATATGTTTCAGATATGCTTTGATGTGTTTCAGGTGTAGATGGTAAGGTGGGACCTGGTATGGTGGGGGTTCAGAGTAGTACGCTCTGTGCGATGTAGATGTGAATGAGAGTATGGGTTTTCGTGGGGTGGTGCGAAGTGAGTGGTGAAACTACCGGATACGGTAATTGCCGTGCGGCCCCGATCCATCCCCGACGTCGCGTCCACCACTACGCACCGTATACACTCCCCACCTTCCACTATTAATCCTGTATACACTCCCGCACCTTCCACTATCAACTTGCACTCTGCACTCCCGCACTACTAACAACAACCCCCTGTTTATCTCCCGCCATGTCGATCTCTGAAACACGGAGAAAACAGTTTTCGCAGCTTAACGAACAGGCGGCCATTCTCCTGTCGAACCTCATGGAATTCGATCTGCTCGTCAAGGACCTCTGTACGCAGTACGACTCCATCCAGCAGTTGGGCATCATGCACGGGTCTCTCTTTATGGCCAGCCACCAGGTTTTCGGTAACAACTATAATGGCAATAATGGCGACCCAAAGCCACAAACCGACCCAAAGCCACAATCGTAAATGGAATCGTTTTTTTGTTTTTTTTGGTGGGAGAGGGGTTAAACCATGTTATATGCAGGAACACGCATATTTCAGACAACAACAACAACAAAGTGAGTTTCGTTAAATGGATGAGTTTCAAAGGGGCATTTCCAAAACCTAGTGGTTTGAGTTTTTGGTTTTCCAATGTTTGGAACTGAACCAGGTGAAGCACTCTTGAAACAGTCTTGAAACAGACTCGAAACAGACTCGAAACAGGGTGAAACAGTCTTGAAACACTCTTGAAACACTCTTGAAACACTCTTGAAACACTCTTGAAACGCTCTTGAACTTGGAGTGAAACTGAGTGAAACAGTCTTGAATTTGAATGAAAAGACTTGAAACTGACCTGAAACTGACCTGAAACAAGTCTTAGAGTCAGAATTGAGGTGAAACTGAACTGAAACATTGAATGAGTGATGGGGTCCAGAAACCGTGGACTCGAACGGCAAAAGAATAGTGTGCCGTATGGACCAGTGGCTCGGCCCTGAGTTCGGCCCTGAGTTCGGCAATGAGCTCGGCTCTCGGAGGTTAGTGGTTTGGATGCAGGAGATACCAATAGTAGCTATTGGCGGCTTGATCAAAGAAACCAAGGCCCATATTATTGGGTTCGACCCACTGGCCATTCCAGACTCCAAACTGGCAAGTGTTTCAAGGCAACACGTCCATGCTCTCGGATCCCAGCATCAACATTCTCTCGGAGGAATAGGTCAAGGCCGAGACCGAGGCCGAGGAAATCGCCAGTGTGGCCAAAGCCTCGGAAGCTCTCTTGACGTTTAGAAAGCCAAGTATAGAGCGGTTATTGAATTTGTCATGGCCCATGGGTATGGAGAAGGATCATGGGTATGGAGTGGAGCAGGATCATCTTGATGCTTTTGAGAAAGGACCGTCTTGTCAAGAAATGTCATAGAAATCTAAAAGACATATACTTCTCGAAGAAGGGATTTCCAAAGATTTTTTTTCATGACCATCCTTTCAACCATGACTTCCTTTCAATCACCAGCCTTAGTGGGAACTGTTGATTCCAGGCCCACATTCTTGTGAATGCACACGACTCGTCACACGACTCGTCAGACTCCATAATTTGGACTGATCATCTTGATTTTCTCCATCCAGCGCTATCAGTCTATCCAGCGCTTTAGTTCTTTTTGACTGCACCCTTTTTAGTTATTAGTAACTAATAAACGAAGATGGATAAGAAGAATCCAATTGGGGGGTAGCAGTCCCTTAGTCCCTATGACTGAACCAATCAAGCCAGAGTCCATCTTCCTAGATCGCTGTACCCATTCCTAGTACCACTGTAGCCCTGGTACCAACTGTAGCCCTGGTACCAACTGTAGCCCTGGTACCACTGTCTCCACACCCACTGTCCTTTACCAGGATAATTCATACAGGGAAGAACCCAATCAGCCAGCCAAATCAATAAAGGAGATGACCTCCCGAGACCATGAGCTTATGACCAGGGAAGAAGATGAGTGGCAGGAATGTGAAAGAAAAGCCAGTCACCTATTTTGGCGAAGGGTCCATGTTCCAGAGCACGTGGCCATGGAATCAGCATGAATAACAATGATGATTCTTTCTTTGCTATTGGTAGTAAAGACCACTGACCAAGTCAGAAGACGGGGGTTTTTGGTCTGCAATCTTGGCATCATCCAGGACCGTTCTCCCCACCAAGTGGGACTGCATTCCAAAGTACCCTAACTTTCAACACTTGCTCAATTTGTTGGCGGGATTTTTAACAAGAAGAAAAAGGAAATAATTTATTGATTTCAGGTGAGGTGCGGGACCGCTCTTTATATATAGTTTCGCAGCGCATGCATTCCCCTCAAAAAAAAGGGGTGAGGGGCGTTCCGCGTTTTGCAGCCATGCGAATATATAAGAGCCCCCCCCCCCTCATAATTCTCACTCCATAATTTTCACTCCATAATTCTCACTCTATAATTCTCACTATACTTTTTTTTCGCAACCTCCTTTTTCAGTTGCCTTTTTTCAGGGGCGTTTCTTTCAGTGGCGTTTCTTTGTGAACATGAAAAAAGTTTCCAAGTGAAATCCGTCAAACCTTGAAATCTGTCAACCCTTTTCCTGTCATCCCTTGAAATGCTTGGATAAAGATTGGAAGATTGGATGAAGATTGGAAAAAGGATTACAATGAAGGATTGGATGAAGGATCACAGTGAAGGATTGGAAAAGGATTGGAAGAAGTTGGATAAAGGATTGATAAAGGAGTGGAATGAAGACTTGGAAATGTGGCCTGGAAATAAGCATTGGAACCAAGGCATTAGGGCTGCAATCAAGGCACCGATTGATTCGACGGTGACGAGTCAAAATTGGCGCTAACGACAATATCCTGCCAATGTCCAAATCTCGTGGTCCACTTCCAGGTTACAGAGTCTGAGAGTCTGAGTCTGAGTCTGAGTCTGAGTCTGAGTCTGAGTCTGAGAGTCTAGGAGACAGAGAGTCTGAGGCTAGAAAGGGTGGACTTCTTATCTAATCATAAAGGGAACCACCAAACAGATGAACCTGGCCCAAAGGAAATATCCAGGAAGGTACCATGCCCTCTAAAACCATCAACCACAAGATGGAGCCTTCTACATTTCCAACTACAAGACATTCCAACTACAAGACATTCCAACTACGAGACATTTCTTATGGCCCCATTCCCCTCAACCTTGTGTCCAATCTATTAAGCTGACCATGTCTTAGATCGGAACAGTCTGAAGCATCAGTACTTTTTTTGAACAGTTTGAATATTGTTACGATCAATTATTGATTAAGGCCTGAACTGGGGGTATTTCAATGGAATGACAGCTAATGGGTGATGAAAAGGTAATGGATTATGAAAAGGCTAATGGATTATGAAAAGTTCCGAGGGTCCCATCCCAATCCCCAATCCCCAATCCCCAATCCCCAATCCCAAAGTTTATAATAAAGGTCCCAAAGTTTATTATCCTTTATTGGTCATTGTGGTTCGTCAAATTTGCAAAGTACCTTTTCTGTGAACCAAACTGGGATATTAATAAATTGGGATATTAATAAATTGGGATATTGATACTGGGCACTGCAACCAAGACAAACCACAGTTCTACACCTCATCCTACCCCTTTAGGGGGGACATAAAGGGGATTAAAATGGTATATATAGATAGATATAATAAATAAGGGATAATAATCTAATGAATATAAAATATATAAAAAATAGAAATAATAAAAATAAGATAGAAATGATATGTATATAAAATATAAATAGTATAAAAAATAGAAATAAGGTCTAAATAAGAATAATATGTAGATAGGTATATGTTCTAAATAAGATCTAAGTCTCACCTACAATTTTAATTTTAGGGCTTGAGGGATAATATATAAAGATAAAGATATGTATAAAAGAGTAAAAAGCCTAAATATGTAATAACACAATAAGTTAAATGTATAATTGTTCAAGTATAAAATAATACTTTTAAAACTAATGAAAATAAAGAAAATCACCCGAAATGAAGTATAATAATCTAAATGAAAGAAATCGTAAGTCTTTAATATATTAACATAACCAATATAATGGAATTTACTCGTAAACTAGTGATTGTGATCTTAGATAAGTATAGGTTAATATTGAACTTTGTGGTATAATATAGATAACTATCAGAAATAAATTTTAATCCGGGCTATCTAATGTTAAGGGTCCTAATTACTTATAATCTTTAGATATAAATGTAAGTTCACCAGGTATTCTAATTTAAAATCCCGCCCCTCCGGCCAATATTATTCCAGGTATAATATAAGACATTTCTTTAGTATTCAACCTTTGTATTTAATAATCTATGTGATTAGTTTTCTTCTATATCAATCTTAGGCTTCACCGAAGATGCGGGAATAAATATATTCATATGTGGTACCTTTTTTTTGACCCTGACAAATGGTAACTATAAGAAACTTGTTCCAATGAATTATTGAGATATAGGACCTACCATAAAGTCAGGTACCATGGTAACATATTAACGGAAACAATGCTGATCTTAATGGTTTACTGATTTATTGACTCGCAGCTAGTGCACCTGAAAATATTACGGTATGACAGACATTTGATGGCCCACTATAGGCTAAACGAGTCTACTATTTATTTGATATAATGGTTTCTAATTAATTTCTATAGAACAGCAGAAGAAGGTTCTAAGACTTTATTAAGCGGAATCAAACAGCAAAGAGGTCGAGTCAAGGGCTAGAGAGTTTTGGAAGATCTGTGGTGCTTAAATGTTTGAAAGATTTGACTGAAAAAAGTATAAAAACCTTTTTAAATGGTGGAAAAAAGTATAAAACCCTTTTTAAATGGTGGGAAAAAAGGGATAAATATCCCCCCTATTTACTTAATTATTGAACATTCTCTTAATCCCTCCAAATACCAATATATTAAATGGAACTAATATGGTATAGAATGATAAAGAAATATAAGAATCAAAGATATAAAAAGAGAAATAAAATGAGGTAGATAATAATAAGGCCCTCCGAAAATTATAATTTTCGGGGGTGGATAAAGAATATAAATAAATGGAAGTAATATGATATACCAGAAATAATATAATAGATAGGAGTAATATGAAATAAAGATATTAAAGGAAAACAATATCGAGATATATGTATATATAAATAAGTCGGGGATCAAAGATAAAGATATAAAGAAGTAGATACATGTACAATATCCCTTGCAAATCTTGGACAACTCATACTACAATCTTTCAGTCGTGCAAATCTTGGAATGGAAATAGCTTATTTGACTATTCCTAACATAATCATCACTATATACTTATGAACACGCCACCCTGAACTTCTCCTTCTTCTTCTCCTTCTCTGCTTCTTCTTCACCATGGAGCTTCACCACGGAGCATTATGGAGAATGGAATAAACTTGGAGTTTTTCCTAGAAAATTGGTGATTAGCCTGAGAAAATGGTTATTAGCCTGGAAATGGTTATTAGCCTGGTAATGGTTATGAGCCTGAGAAAATGGTTATGAGCACTGGAAATTTCTGGTTGCGAGCACTTCTCCATAACAGAATCCTATTCCATTGTCCTATTCCATTTCAGTCCTAGCCATTTCCAGCCCCTAGAAAGAAATTGTCTGAACCGGAACCTCTTGACTTATTTTATAAAGCAGTCGTTGAGTAGACGGACAGAATCAGAAATAGGACTCAGAAACAGGACTCAGAAACAAAACTCAGGTAAATCACATTGAAGTATGATTTTTGTTTTGAAGATCTCTCCAATACCTTCCTAAAAGCTTCCCAGCTTCTCCAAATCAAAGAATCTTTCTCCGTCTCTCCAACATCTTCCCAAGTTCTTCTTCAAAATCAAATTCTCCAACATCTTCCCAGGTTTTTCTCCACGTCTTCTCCACGTCTTCTCCAATAGCTTCTCTGACGACTTCTCCAAGTTCTTCCCCAAGTTCTTCTCAAATATTTGCTCTAAACTTGCTTCTCCATCAAATCAGAAATTCCAAGTTCTTCTCCAATATCTTCTCCAAGTTCTTCTCCAATATCTTCCCCAATATCTTCTCCAATATCATTTCCTGAATCATTTCTCTGAGATCTTCTCCAGCAGCTTCTCCAAAATCAACTTCTCCAAAATCAACTTCTCTAAGATCTTCTCCAAAATCTTCACAAAATCTTCACGAAATCTTCACAAAAGCTTCACGAAAAGCTTCTCCAGAATCAAGTTTTCTAAGATCTTCCCAAAAATCACTTTTCAAAAAGCTTCTCCAGAATCTTCTCCAAAATCAAATTCTCCAGAATCAAGTTCTCTAAGATCTTCTCCAAAATCTTCTCTAAGATCTTCTCCATAATCTTCTTCTCTTCGAAAGATTTCTTCGGAATCACTTTTCGAATAGCGTATGCTCCAGAATCTCGAAAAGCTTCTTCGGAATCACTCTTCGATAAGCTTCTTCTTCTCGATAAGCTTCTTCGAATCACTTTTCAAAAAGCTTCTTCTCTTCGGAAAACTTCTTCAAATCACTTTTCAGCCCACGCCTTCTCCAGAATCAAATTCTCTAAGATCTTCTCCAGACTCACTCTTCGGAAAAGTTCTCCAACGCCTTCTCCTTCTCTGCTTCTCCAGAATCAAATTGTCCAGCGCCTTCTCCAGAATCTTCTCCGAAATATTCACAAAATCTTCACTTAAAGCTTCTCCAGAAACTCCAAAATCTTCTTCTTTTCGAAAAACTTCTTTAAATCACTTTTCGGCCAGCGCCAGCTCCAGAAACTCCAAAATCTTCTTCTTTTCAAAAAACTTCTCCAAATCACTTTTCGGCCAGCGCCTTCTCCAGAATCACATTCTCTAAGATCTTCTCCAGAATCTTCTCCAAACGCTTCTTCGAATTACTTTTCAAAAAGCTTCTTCTCTTCGGAAAACTTCTCCAGATCACTTTTCGGCCAGCGCCAGCTCCGCCGGCTGCTGGCCTGCCGGCTGCTGACCCTTTTCAGCCAGCGCCTGCTGGGCCAATCTCTCCCTATAAACCCTCTGCTTCAACTTCTTATCGGCAATCAAAATGTCTCTTTCCTGGTCCAAGTACTCCATGGTCTGGTATTTGCTGACACACGCCTGGGACTGTTTGTTGATGGCGTCACAGTTTTTCATGGCGTCGATGGGCGATTCGTAGGAGTTGGAGCATGCGACGTAGAGTTTGATGAGCTCGTCGCAGCGGGCGAATGCTTTTTTCCGCCAGCGCTCGAAACACACCCTTTCCTCTTTGGGCGAGAGGATCCACGCGGGGAGGTTGGGGTTGGTGGGGAGCTCGTGGTTCTCGTATGGTCTCAGCATATGTGGGGTGGAGAATCGGTGGGTGCTTCGCGGTATGGCTATGGTGCAAGGGTAAGAGGAATGGTCTGTGTGTAGGTCTTTGGGGGTTTATGCAGGCCTTTTGGGTTGTATGCAGGATATATTGGTTATGTGCAGGATCAATTCCTTATCTGCAGTACTGCGCGCTTTTATGCAGTACCTGCACATTGATAAACATCACCACAACACACCACACACCTAAAACACACCACACTTGGAACCACCAATGCTTGATGAACCTCCGCATACTCTCATCCAATCCGCCATCGAAGGGTTCGAAACTCAACCGGATCTCCTTAGCCTAGAGCGGATCGGCCACATGCAGGCGCAGCTCTCCGAGGCCCGGGCCCAAAAGCTCCACAAGCTCGAGGCCGAAGTCATGGAGCTCAACGCCAAATTGACGCTCCTCTCCAACGAACTCAAGGTTTTAAGGATGCCCAGCGCCTCGATTCTTGAAACCGTCAATTTCCTGGCGAACCCCTCAAATTCCGCCTCAAATTCCGCCTCAAATTCCGCCTCAAATTCTGGCCCCTCAAATTCCACCGCCACCGCCACCGCCACAGAATACGATGACGTGTTCAAACTCCTTAATTCCAAATCCGTCGAATTGGATACGGAAAAAGTGGCCCTTGCAAAACAACTCACGGAGCTCGAAAGCTCCATCAACCAAATGAGTATGGTGAAGGTCAAGTTGGCCCGGCAGAAAGAAGAGTACGAGCAGCAGAGGGAGCAGGCGCTAGCCGCCAATGTGACCAGCAACCTCAACAGCACGTCGATGAAAATCGCCCTTTTTAATAAGTTGGGTGTGCACATAGAGCCCCACGCTGGTCAAGACAAGGTGATGATCTTTGACCGGGCCTCGGATGCGGCTAGTCTCTTGGAGATTGATCCGAAATATTCCGATTATTTCATCAGCAATTATATCTGGGACCATTTGGGCAGTGAACGAAGGGAAAAGGATCATTGAGAAGTGAAGTTTAAGTTATAGGGAATCGGGTCGTCTGGAGGAATAAAGACGTGAGTTTGAACGTCAAAAAACGACTGAGAGATCAAGAAGCGAATTCTAACGTCGAGAAACGAGTTTCGACGTCAAAAACCGACTTTAAACGTCGAGAAACGACTTTAAACGTCAAAGAAACGATTCAAGAGGTCACGAAACGACTTTAAACGTCAAATAACGACTTCAGAAGCCAAGAAGCGAATGCTAACGTTGAGAAATGACTTTGAACGTCAAAACCCGAGTTTGAACGTCAAAAAACGAGTTTAAACGCCAAAAAACGAGTTTAAGAGATCAGGAAGCGAGTTTGAACGTCAACAAGCGAGGTTAAACGTTAAAAAACGAGGTTAAACGACAAAAAAAACGATTTCAGAGCTCAAGAAGCGAATTCTAACGTCCAGAAACGAGTTAAAACGTCAAAAAAACGAGTTTCAACGTCAAAAAAACTGAGTTTGAACGTCAAAAAACGAGATTAAACGTCAAAAAAACGATTCGAGAGGTCAAGAAACGATTTGAGAGGTCAATAAACGAGTTGAAACGTCAAAAAATGAGTTGAAACCCTAAGAAGTGAGTTTAAACCTTGAGTAAATGTCAAGGAACGAGATTCAACGTCCAAAACGAGTTCAAGACTTAAAGAACCAGGTTCTGGGATTGTCAAGATGGTGAAGGATTTGAATCTGCATCACTACCACAGATCAGTTTCAGCAAATAAAAATCCGGTTTCAGCAGATAAGAATCTGTTTTTTCAGCAAATAAAAATCCGGTTTCAGCCAACAACTGGCCACAACTTATTCCTCAACATTGGTTTCTTCAGAACTTGGTACCAGCATTATTCATTATCCATTATTCATGGACAATTCATGGACAATACATGGACAATTCATGGACAATTCATGGACAATTCATGGACAATTCATGGACAATACATGGACAATTCATGGACAATTCATGGACAATACATGGACAATTCATGGACAATACATGGACGCCGCAGCTCCAAGAATTGGATTCCCAATTTGGAAAAGTCCTCCAGCTCCGTCCCAGGGCACCTGTTCCGTGGTGTCCACCTCCATGGACAGTGCACCCAAGGCCGCCAAGAACATCAACGGCACCAACTTCCACATCCGCTACTCGGTAGCCAAGCTTGCCAAGCTTGCCAAGCTTTTTGGGTCCAAGGAAATGATTGAAAATATCAAGTATGAAGATATGAAAAGATGAAAATATGTAAGGTTTCTCCTGTGCACGTTTGTCTAATTTCTGTCCGTTTTCCTGGTGTCTGGCTAATCCTGTCTAACGTCTGTCCATTTTCATGTCTGTCGTCTGTCTAATTCTGTCTAATGGAATGTCCTGGACATGCACAGGGTAATAAAAAAAGAAAAGATCAAGATAAGAACCTTAGTAGCAAGGGGACCAAAGGGTTCTGGACAAAGATCCGGCTGAGGGTAGGAAGCATATCGTTGCGCTTCTCGTCCAGCATCCAGTAACCAGCCTTACTTGTATGGCGAGGCCCCTTGTTATTTCCAAGCACAGGGTGTTTTCGCCGTGCCCAAGAAACGCAGCTATAATCCGGTGTTCACTATAATCCGGGTGTTCACTAAAGGACTCATCCTTGGAAAGTCCTTGGAAAGTCCTTGGAAAGTCCTTGGAAAGTCCTTGGAAAGTCCTTGGAAAGTGTGCTGGGGCAAACTCCGACGGCATCGGGATGGTGTTGAGGAGATTGGCCCAATGGTTGTCGACGGTCCGGGTAAACGGGTCGTTTGTGAAGGAGGATCATCCTTACTTGCCTGGACTTGATGCTTACTTGCCTGGGATTGATGCTTACTTGCCTGGACTTGATGGCCGGGAGATTTCCGTCTGGCTATTTTCACGTTGGAGTTCACCAAAAAGGAGCACAATGCTGGGGGTAATTTTTTCTATGATTTGTATTGCTTTTTTGAATTAATTTTCCATATAAGATAGTATAATTTCAGGGATATTTAAGCTGCACACAAACCCTAAAAGTCCTTTGCGATTGGCTCGATTTCCTCATTAGATCCTTTTACTAACCGCTCTACGCCTTTATTTGCTTCATCGTATAGATTAAAATGGCTTTTGTCTACTGTTGATCCTACTCCCTCTCTTCTAGCTTCTTTTCTGTTATTATATAAATCATTTATTGAGCGTCTTTCCTTAAAGCTTAATACATTAATTTCTTCACTTTTAGTATTCTTAATATATTTGACCAGATCGTTAAATCTTATTTCTTTTACTTTATCTACATATTTTTGCAAATTATTGGAATCTATGAATTCGCTAGATTTTTCTCTTGTAGTTATTTTTCCTATACACAAGTTTAAAATCTGAGAAATACTAACCCTTCCGTGGTCTTTAAATAATAAACCATTTTCACCTGGAGTTTTTAGTTTTTCCTTATAATTTTTATTCGACTGTAATTTTTCCTTTTGTTCTACAAAGTTGGGGAAACTTCAATTTTCAAATCCATCGCTTCTTGGGTACATCTCCGGCGTCCAGGTCAACCACCACTTTCTCGGAGCCATGGACGGCTTCAGGACTGTAGAACAAACCTTCTCTGAATCCCTAGGGCTAAATTATACTGGACTTGTGGAAACCTATGCTGGAAATTGTTACTCTTGATGCAGGCAAGCGGCCTATGTGCAGGAATTGCGTGTGTGCAGGTCGGCTGGGGGTAGGTATCTCGACATCCAGCTACCTTAGCCACCCCAAAATAAGGCAACCCAGTTTTAGTCCCGTTTTAGTGATGCCATTACAATTTCATCTAATTTGACACAGTGGTTGGTCAGATAACTGCTTTTTCTCGTGCACTGCTGCATGCACCTGCACACAGGCTGCATGGCCCATCTACATCGACACACCAATACTAAATCTACATCTACATCTAAATCTTAACTAAATCTGTCTCTATCTAAATCTTTATCTCCATCTCTCTATCTCTCTATGTCTATCGCAAGAAGTATAGAGAACTAGCAGGTTTGCCTGATTAGAAGAATCGGGATCTCTGGATTTCTCTAAGACCCTTTTTCCTTTATCGTATTTAAATATAAAACTGATCAAAAATCATTTATGAATTCCAAAAACCTGCTTCAGTTTTTAACAAAAACCAGGGGGGGGGGGGGATCGTGCTTTATATATTTTTCCCCACTCGGTGTTCCTGCATGTAGAACGGCTGCAATTATACCGCGCGGGGTGAGAATAGAAAAAAGATCTATAAAAGCACCATCCCCCCTCCATTTCTTTACCTTTTACACTTTTTTATTCCTTACTCTTTTTCTCTTTTTCTCTTTACTCTTTTTCTCTTTTTCTCTTTTTCTCTTTTTCTCTTTTTCTCTTTTTCTCTTTTTCTCTTTTTCTCTTTTTCTCTTTTTCTCTTTTTCTCTTTTTCTCTTTTTCTCTTTTTCTCTTTTTCTCGTTTTCTCTTTTTCTCTTTTTCTCTTTTTCTCTTTTTCTCGTTTTCTCTTTTTCTCTTTTTCTCTTTTTATCACGGCTTCTTTGAGGCAAATCTCTTCTCCAATCTTTCAAACATCTCTCAAGATGCAATTCTCCTGCAACACAAACAGTGAGCTGTCCAGAGTTTTTTTCGTCAACGGACCATTCCAAAACGGGATCTGCCGTGGAGGGGAAGTGCCATCCGTACCACTCCTTGACTCTCATAGAGAAGGTGTTGATGTCCTTGTCCAAGTGGTCTAAGAGGGCAATGGCTGGATGATGTGGATGTCGTTCTTTTGCACGGAAAACTTCACCTTGGCTCTGGCGAAGGCGTGTGCCAATCCCAATTGGGCTCTCTCAATGTCTTATATTCTATTGCCCTCCGGCCTACTCTACTGTAAATGTACTCCATCCTACTCTACTGTAAATGTACTCCATCCTACTCTACTGTAAATGTACTCCATTAGCTTTGCTATACAATAGTCTTTCGCTGACTCTATTGTTCTCACTGACTCTGACTGACTCTGACTGTTTCTCTTCACTATCCTGAAACAGAGACCACTGAAGAGACTCCATAGTATTAGGTGTTACTCTCAGGTCAGTTCTAGATAATCTCACCACGACAATTGAGCCAGTGTCCAAGCCAGTGGAATTTCTACAGTTCAATAAAAGGCTCGGTGGTCAGCGAAAGACGGCTGGCCACCGTGAACAACTTGAGGCCAGGTACACATCTATGTTGTACTTGATAAAGAAGAGGTACAAGTCCAAGCGCTTTTCCACCTTGAAAAGCAGGTCCAAGCGCTTTTCCAACTTGAAAAGCAAGTCCAAGCGCTTTTCCAACTTGAAAAGCAAGTCCAAGCGCTTTTCCAACTTGAAAAGCAGGTCCAAGCGCTTTTCCACCTTGAATAGCTTCATGGGGTCCTGAGGCTCAATGGCATCCTTCACAATCGGTTGATTGTGCATCAATGTGGATGTGGATGCTATGTTCAAATATGGCTGTTCGTCAGGAACTTCCCACATGAGAGTGGCATTCTTCAAGATGATATTTTTGGGCCAACCTTTTGGCCAAGCTTGCCAAGTCTGTCTGGGCCAAGCTTTCTGGGCCAAGTCTGTCTGGGCCAAGCTTTTGGGCGTCTGTGTGGTTAGTATAGTGCACTCTTCAGTCCCTTTTTTTGGAACCAGTTGCTGGAAACCCGAAGACTCCTGGTCAGAAGTGACTCCCTTTTGTTAAACTCCCTAGTCAAACTCTTAGTTAAACTTCCTGGTTAGAAGTGACTATATGACTAAGGAAGAAAGGGAGAATTATGTGCCAAAAAATAAGAAAAATAATAAAATATAGACATAAACAAAAATATGCTTAAATCTAACTTGGTTAGATCAAAAAATTACATGTGAGTTCTAAAAATTCTATTTTTTTTATATAATAATAACAATAATGCTGGTGTTGGGGTTGATTTCTAAGAAGAAGTGACTATATGTTGAGTTCTAGAAGAAGTGACTATGTTGAGTTCTAAGAAGCTTAAAATGTACTGGAGCAAAGTTGAGGCTATTGACAAGACGGATTGGAAAGATATTTCCAGTACACCGAAGATAGACCAGTACTCCCGAAGATAGAGCAAACAGCTTAAAATTAAACAGAAGCAATACGTCACTAGTCAAACCATCCAGGACTTGAACCCTCATGTGGACTGGCCATATTTCTGGCACAAGTTCAAGAAAACAACCTGGACTTCCCATCCCTATGATTATATTCAATTGTTTCACCTAGGAAACGATCTCCAGCCATCTATTAAATGAGAGAGAGCCTGGGTTTTGATGGGTAAAAAAAAAGGGGGGAATAGGGGGGGGGGGGGGGGGGGGGGAGGCCTTTATATATGTTTTCACGCATGCGCGCGCGCATGTGCCCTCTTAATTGCAGCCATTTAAATCGCGCACTGTTCAATATATAAAGAGCCACGCCCCTCGCATTCTTTTTACAACCCACTTTTTATTTTTAAAAACCCTCCGTCCAACTTTTGAACGACATTACAAGGAGTATTGCTTTACTAGCAGAATCTTGTCCCTTTGTGGACAAGCCTATTCCACTGAATTACTAAAGAGGGTCCGCCACATTTACTTCGAATGTCCCATCTCCCAAGTCATTTGGGAGGAATCCAAGCTCACCGAAACACGCTCAATCGATTATGCCGTTGGAAACCCAACGGCCGAGCTCAAACAGCTTGACCTCCCTCCAACCTCCTACTATTGACTCCAGATTCAACGGCAAAAACATTTCATACTGGAACCCGTCGTCGACGATTCTAACCCCAAAAAAGACTCTTTACACGGGGGTCTCTAACATCCCAAACTTCCACTACTAATCTTGGGCACACGGAGTGTTTACACCGTCCAACGGTTTTCTCCGCCCAAATTCGTAGTTTAGTTTATAGTTACGAATAAACATATATATATATAGCAGTACTTGGCGGCTCTGGAACCTAAGATCAACCCACATTCTGGATGTCACGTGACAGGGTGAGTTTCCGGTTCACATTAAGGAAGCCCCGAAGTGACCGACCGGGTAATTCTTCGGGCTCCCCGTTCGGGCTCCCCGTTCGGCCACTAACAGGTTCGCCCAGTTAGATAGACCTTTAGATGAATCTCTCCAAGGAAATCTCTCTAAGGGAATCTCTCTAAGGGAATCTCTCCGAGGGAATCTCCCCAAGGAAATCTCTCTAAGGGAATCTCTCTAAGGATGCTACCCTTGAAGCCGATCAGATGTTGATCCAAACCAACGACGAGATACTACGCATCAAACTTATCTGAGGTCAACGATACAATACCATGTTTGAGACTATAACGGTACTCAATTTAAAGATGAGAGAGATTCAATCATATCTACATAAGGGAATTAGAAATAACAACCACAGAGAAGAATTTTTTTTGACAAGTCAGGATTAAGACATTTAAACTCCGAGTTATAAATTCTAGGCACCAGAATGAGTTCCAAATCAAGAATAGTCTATGAAATCCTGAGACTCCTCTTGAGAGCTATGGAGTACTAGGTCTTTACGACTATACATTTTGATGATACTTTGTTATATGCAGTCCCTAGCCCTGTTAAGTTCTAACACGATAAGCTTCAGAAGGGTGTTTTGGATGTTTTTAGGAATCTTGGGTGTACTGGTCTCTCTTCCTTGCTGACGATTTCTGGGACTGAAATTTCGGAAAGAACACGACGGTTCCAGTAAGACCGATTTTTTGTCAATATTCTCAAGTCTCCAATTTCAGAAATATCAGTATGCACCTATTGTGCTAGTCGTTCAGAGAGCCAGCAGATTGGCCTGCCCTTTGGGGTAAATCCAACTGTGTGATCTACTACACTTCCCATTAGTGCACTATATGCAGGAAAATGACATTAATCCCACACATTGGAGACTTTAAAAAAGGCACACTGGTCCGATATTTCTGCTTCAACATTCTCATCATTTCCCTTCATTTCTCCTTCTTTCTTCTTCATTTCCTATATACATGTATTATGCAGTACGACGGTCTCCAGTCAGTTTAAACAGACCGAACTCGCCTAGCCTTACCTTCCACCTTCTCTTTCGACTCCAATTTCTCTTCAACTCGCCTCCAATTACTCCTTTAAAGTCGCCTTTAGCCTTACCATTGTACCTCGGTCTACCTCCGTACCCTCGGTTCTCCTCAATCGCCTGGTTGACCTCGGTTTGTCTAGCCTTACGTCGGTTGCCTTGGACCCGGATCCCCTGGGTACCGCAAATCACCATAGTCTCAACCTATTCGGCGACCTTACCCACTAGCCTGCTACCCGTCAATGGAACCTTTGTTCTTGTACCTCGGCAATCCTTAGTCTAGTACACCTCGGTAAAGCTCGGTGAAGCTCGGTAAGCTCGGTAAGCTCGGTGATCCTTAGTCTAGTACACCTCGGTGAAGCTTTGATAAACCTCGGTGAACCTCAGTGAAGCTCGGTGAAGCTCGGAAACCCTCGGAAACCCTCGGAAAACCTCGGTAAACCTTGATCGAAAAGCCGGGTTTGACCTCGGTGAACCTCGGTCAACCTCGGACCTCGGTTAGAAGTGCTTAGGATTCTCTCTGAACGACTTCTTGGTCCACTTCGGCACCAAGTGCACGCTCTTCCGGTACCCCTTGACCTTCTTATCAAACGTAGTGTACTTATCCCGGGGCTCCATTTCCGAGTGCTTGGGCAAAGCGAACTTGAGATAGTCGATTTTCTTGTAGCCCGTGGATTCTGCGTGGGGCAATTTCAACGATTGGTAGAGCACGTCGATGTTGTGGTCGACGAGCTTCATGCGGGTGCGCAAGCGGTTTTTCTGGGGCGGCGAGAGGCGCGGCGCTCTTTTCCAGAGGTATCCGCCCAGGGCGACGAGAGACGATTTGAAAGCTCCGAACATGGTGTGGATGAGAAGAGGGGAGTTTTCGCGTGATCTTCTCCGGGCATCACACATCAGTACATCTGAGGTGCGACATCAGACATCAGACATCTGGAGTGCGACATGCGACACGTGACACGTGATTTGAGCCACGTGATATGCGACATGCGACATACAGCACGTGATTTTCAACACGTGATTTGAGACACGACATGCGACATGCAGCACGTGATTTTTACACGTGACATGCGACTTGAGATATGCGACATGAGATATGCGACTTGCGACACAAGAATCACGTGGTTTGCACCACGTGATTTGCGACACGACATGATGCACTAAATCCCGACATTACTATAAAATACCAAACCCCATTATTTAAGTATGTTCGAATGATTGACTCAAAAGACGTTTTTCCAAATTTACCGAATCCGCTGTGTATTTCGGTGGTGTAAGTGTACCCGATTTATTCGTGCTGTTTTGGTCTGTTTTCTTGGTGAAACCATGCGAAAATGTAAACTCTCACTCCCTGCACCACCGAACCCCACCCCAAACTTTCCAGCAAAAATAAAATAAAATCAATTGAAAAATTGAAAAATTGGAATTCGAAATGAACTTTAAACCCCTCTACTTTTTTTTTTAGGAAAATAACTCATGGGGGGCGTTTTTTGTAGATTCGCAGTGAAATTTAGGGCCCTTTGCCGAAAAAAAAAAAATAGAAAAAAAAAATATCTGGCGTCTTACTGAGATTTCGCAACCCCTCAGTATCGAATACGCCGTGGAAATGCTTACGCAGTTCTATTACTATGTTCGGGTTATGTTGACCCATCGCCGTCCGAATGAGGATGGCATTACCCGTTGATTTGGCTCGCAAGAACGTCGCTTACTTAAGCCGTTCTATCGACGACGGTACTAATTCTCACTGCGAAGAATTTTACCGACGGAGCCATTATTATTTGTTTTTGGACCCAGTCCTTATTTGGATCCTATCCATTGATTAGCCGCAAGGCGCTTGGCGGAGTTTTTAACGGAGGACTGACTCGCGGTTAAAGTCGGATGGTTGATATTGGGGTCGGTACTGTGGACCCGCTCCTGTGCCTAAGGATCGTAGATTCCGTGGTGGCATGGGATGTCGCGAAAGCAACGCTGACTTTCGATTGATATTCGTCCGGTGGAGACCGCGTCCTCAGTTCGGTGAAGTTTTCTACGCAAAACCGGTCCGTATTGAACTATCAGTAGCTAGTTCGTTAGTTATTAGGTAGTTAATCGACGAAATTGTAAAAAAAAAAAAAATAGAAAAAAAAAAAAAA